>CAESWR010001956.1:488497-501711 GCA_903171835.1 Mullus surmuletus
TCAGACAATTTCAATACAAATTCAACTATTACCCGTCACGTTAAGCTAAAACACAAAAATACTTTTTCATATCCCAGATTCTTATTCTGTACTTTACAGGTAACAAGAATCATCAGATCTATCAGGATTACCCCTCTCAAGAATGACACAAGGATTTATTTTCAGCTGAAGGTCAACCAACTATCGGTTCGATGGAAGGCAGAGAAAAACAAACTGAACTATTTACAGATGAGTGCAACCAGACGAGAAGAATAACCAAATATGCATGTCTGCCATACCCATACAAATGTAACATTTTGAGGGGTGGGTGGGGGTGGAGCGATATCGGTGAGCGCCCTGACTTTACTTTCATATTCGACGGGGGGGGGGGCATGGGCCCAGGGCGGCCACCCATTCGTCCCACTTGCTGCTCTGCCTATGGCTCACACTGTTAAGAAGCTGCAACTATTGGTGAGTCTAAGGTTCACTGCAAGTAAATTATGACTGATCTGCTTGTATGATGATCGGACACATTGGCTGGTTAAAACAGTTTCGTTGCAGACAAAAGGAGTGTAGTGAAGTTGAAATATCCTAGGTGCTAACAACAACAAGTTAGAGATAACAATGCTCCAAGCAGTCAGACAAAAGCTTAAAATTGGGTTGTTTTTCACAACTGCAGCTTGCAAAATATGGCCAATCAAGGGGGGGTGGACTGTCAGAAAGAGCTCTTTTCAAACCAATTGGCTGCATAAAGGGCCAGTATAACTCGAGTAAAGATTTCTTTTAACTGCCCAGACCAGAGCTCCATACAAAGCAAAACAGAATGTGACTTCAATACAGTTCAGACTGCATGGGTTGTTTCAGTTACTTGTATTTACTTGTCTGCTTGTGTTTTTTAGGTCCCATGTTGACAACACATGGTGGGAAAACTGTGTAACCCCTAAATATGTCATTTTATATTCTCTCACATACATTGTGAAAGCTGGCAGTGTTATGAAATTTTAACGATGTAAAACCATCTGCAGCGATGTACCAAATGACATTCCAAATTAAAACTGCACCCTTTTGTCTGTAAAACACACACACAGACTCTACATGGGAACTGATTGCATAACAGATCCGCTTCATTCGTGAAAATGAACAGCTGCATCAACGTTTCTCTCACACTCAACTTTGTTGAAACAAAAGCGTTTTTACTGATTCGTCTGTCATTTGCGGCCTGGAGCTGGAGTGTTCTATCTGATTGGTATTCAGTGGTGTGTTTCCAATCTTTTTTTTCATCAGCTTTCCTGAAGCACTTGTCAAAGATTTCAAAACAATACAAACAGGCGCTTCTAACAGCAGCCAGTCTCATCTGCAGTACCAAACTGCATGTCTGTAAATGATCTTGCATGACATTTCAAGTTTGGCTTCCAACTAAGTGTAAGAGCTGAATGGATTTGTTCACAACACAAGTTGCAGCTCTTTGCCTCCGTCTTTTGAGGGACTTCCTCCCAACGACCAAAGGAGGGCCAGGAGGGAGACATGTTAAAAGTGATGTCTGTCAAGCCAAACTCAACTGCTAAAACCACTGTGGACACGTTTACAATCTGAGAAGGAAGTTGGACCAAAAACGTTTTATCTCTCAAAGTTGAAAGTCAATGTTATGTTCATTCCAAAGCTTGACGGAAAGCCAATACCTTCACAGTTCCACTTTAGTTCTTCCTCAGCAATGTTTCGGGAACTATGACTAACACAGGGATGTACTCACATTGTTAAATGCATCTAAAGTTTGAAGGATCAAAGGTCACTTTATGTATATTAGGGCTGGTTTGGGGCAATATCTATTTTGGCTATGGTGCTTTGAACACAGCAGTTACTAAGGTATGGATTTGCTGTGTTTGCAGAAAAACAAGGCTTCATTAAGAGCCTTAAGATAAAGGCCTGTAGGGATGCTAAAGTTCTGTGTACTTGCTTTTAAAATGCTCTGCTCCATAATTTGTTCTTTCTCTAATTGGCTAATTAGCTCATACAACCCTGATCAAAAATACTCAGCTAGTTAAAAAAAAACCTTGCAGTTGTGTGCATCTGCCAATAATGGCAAGAAAAGTCCAGCATATTGCATATTAAAATTACGACCACGTCATCGTTTACATTTCTTTGAAACTGTGTCATTACAGTCATTAGTGACCTATCACCAAATGTTTTTGATAAAGTCACAGTAACTTTGACCATTAACCACCGAACTGAATAACACTTTGGACGACAGTTAATGGTAACCTGTAACTTTGATCAACAAAAATGACTCTACACAAACCTAATGCCTCAGTCATGGCTATTGTGTAAGTAAAAACAGCAATGCAGCCCAAACATAGGAAGGCACATAAGAATCAAAAATAGAGAGAGAGAAGATAAACACTCCTCAGAAATCTGACAGAAAAATACATATGCATGTAAAATAAAATACATATATTGTGACGGAGAAATCACATCTGACAACTAAATGAGGTCTAGACGGAAGCCAAGGAAGTTTTAGAAGTTTTAGCTTTTAGTGTGGATGGCAAACATTTCCTCCCATGCTGTCTCACACAATTGTGCGCCCACTCAACAATGCAAACTGTGTCCTCAACAGGACGGTATTGTACCTGAGTGGGGTCAATTTTTCCCCTTGGGGAGGTATAGAATTGCATACTTTCAGTCAGTGCCAGTGATCTGCTGGTGGAGGTTTCCCAGCTCTTATGGGATTTTTAGATATAAAAGGTCCTACCTGCTTTGTGCTGAAAAGGTGATCACAGTTCCTCATAAAGTCCTGATATTTGAGCAATTAAATGATACATGAAACTTTAAGGATTTTGCGCTGTGTTATTCATATCCTGTTGAGTTGCACTTTGTGATAACTTCAATGGTTTGAGACAGGACCAGAGTGCAATCCGCATCCAGTTGTAAATTATGATTTTAGGAAATGAGCCATCTTCACTGTCTTCAGTGATTGAGGAATGCCAGCTGACAAGCAAATTTTGCGCCAAAGCTATTAAGATATTCCTGGAGAGTGGGTTCTTTTTAATGATTAAACTGTCAAATCAAGTCTTTTTTTTTAAGCACAAAGTACTGAGAAAAATGGCAGGCCAAATATACATTCTCTCTTGCATCGTAATAAGCTAACTGCTGCAGTTCAAAGGGATGTGGGTTTAAATGAGTGACGCTGCCCATAATTACCATGTAGACACATGGGACTCTTACAGAAATCTGGCACAAATGGGGGTCTCCAAAAATTGATCAAATAACCAGAAATGAACCCCTCCAAAGTTGGACAAAATGACCGTAATTGGGAAGCAGAGAATAATATGTGATAGCATCAATAGAATAAGCCCCCGTGCCCACCTTTTGAGCTACAATGAAAAGGTCATACCCATCACAAGCTGTACACTAATAAGCTATTTTTGAAAGTATTCATAATTATCCATGACAATGCCAAACAGCAACATAGAACTGTTGACAGAAATAAACAAGAGCCAATTTGTCACTTCCATCTACAACAGCTATTTTCATCTTTTCGCATTCATTTCTGTTGTGTCAGAGGGGAGAAAATGAGTACTACCATCATTATTGTAGTACAATCTCAATGTCAATTTTGTTCCAAAAAACTTTATAATAAAATAACATTCCCTCTGTCTAAGAACAAATCCAAAAAGTAATAAAAAGCTTGACAAGATGTGAGAGATTTGGACAGGATTCAGACGAAACAGTCTTGGCATGGTCCCATCTACCACTAGACTCCAAGAATCCTGCTTTCATGAATAAAGACAGAAGCAGGGAAAAAGCAAAACGTGATCCCCCCACAAAGACAACTGGACAACAATTAGTTGACTAATTTTACAGCCTGGATATTTAGCCTGCCATATATCAAGCAATTGTTTGTTCCCATTGTTTAGTCCTGTCTTCCAGTGTAGAAAAAACAGAGGAAACGATGATCACTTTTATTCATTACACACTGTGTGTGACAGCAAATTTGTGAGCTGAAAACCAATTTATGTGTTGTTTTAAAGCCCGTTCTTTTCAGATACTAACTCAAATTGGCTGTTGAATCCAAGGACATCATCTCAGGAACAACAACTACAGTGAAAATGGTTCTGTTCCATACTGATCACTGAGCCAGGTGCGGTGTAAAACGTGTCTGCAGGGCAAGTAAAGCTCTCTTAATAGGATCCACCAACCTTAGAGAGACTGCAGCTGAGGAGATGTAAGACCCTGAATACGGGGCCCTCTGTCTCGGACAAATGGGGCAAACTTAAAGGGCCGTGACAGGGCTATGGGTGGTGGAATTACAAAACCTCACACAGGCTGCAGTAGGAGTCATTGTGCTTCTCCAAATCCAGCTCCAATGAAGAATGTATACCTTAACGTTGTTTTACAGTAAGCTTGTCGTTTGCCATTGTCAGCCTGACTTATCTGATTTGCTTTAGCATGATTTAACAGGTTCTCGTGTCTCCTGGTTTCTCCCACAGGACTCATCTGTCAGCAGCCCACTGAGCCACTGACCAGAATCAATGCAAACGTGTGATGTAAAGCCTTTCTGATGAAAACACACACACATTCTGTCATCTTTCACTTAATGAGTATTTATACAAATATTAAGCGACTATTATGATCTACTATTTTCAGCTTAGATGTTCACTCTGGGTCTCCACCAGAGTAGCTCTGCCTGATTCACAATTTTTTTTTTAAGTATTTTCTGCTGTGTAGCCCCTCAGTTCATGCCGTCTTACTAAAAGCCCACTTGCCACTAATTGGCCAGCAGAGGCAGGCAGTTCTGAAAGTAATGCCACAGCAAAGTTTAGAAATGATCAAGCCTACAAGTCCATCTTAATGGGATATTGGGATAGTCGAAGATCAAGCCTCTATTAGGCTCTGCTGAGGAGTCCCTTTATGAGCATGTATGTAGCGTTCCTCTCAAGGGTATTCAGAAAAGCACAGGCATGAGGGGTCCCGAGCAGGGCAGCTGAAAAGCATCTGTGACAGACAAGAATTTGAGGTAAGTGATGGGTGCTCAAATTTGTGGGCTAGCCACAGCTGACACCTTGGAGCACCAATGTGAAAAATTGATCGGAGTGTTCCAAGGAGCGTGAAGCCAAAGGTTTTTCGCTGACAATTTTTACTTTATCTCACGATCTAAAACTTTGAATACATTTAATATAGAAATCTGCTATTGTAATAATTACCAGCAAAAACAACGCTGCCAACCCAGTGAATTTATTCCGTCAACCAGACCATGCCCCGCATCCACTGACAGTAGGTGAAATGGTGGTTTTTACATAATCGTGTTTACACCTGGGCTCTCGACAATGCCAATTTTTAAAAAGACCCACCCAACTGATTGATGGGTTCTTCCCACAACAAACCAGCAAAGCCTCTGTGGCCGAGGAGACAGCAAACTGCATATACAGATGTGGTGCTGTGGCGCTGCTCGAATGGCGTCCTTCAGCGATCTCCCAATGAAACCCAATGATCAGGATATACAAAGGACACGATTCCTGACGAGAGAAAACAACTTCACACTGCAGTCAGTGACTTTGGGAAAATCCGTCCTCCCTGCTTCGATAATGCAATCATGCCATACATCTCTGTCACCACCACCACATGGTCACACCCCTCTCCCTGCAAGGTCCACAGTCTCTCTATCACCCCCTCTCTCTACCACACACACATGCACACGCCAGGGCTGCACACCTATCTAATGGAGAGAGTAGAGGTCCTGCATGGAGGATGTGAGGGGAATTTTAATGGGTTTCTTCCTGTCCTGCAAGGCACTGCCACTTTCCATCCACAATGCGGGTGGCGATAATTGGCTTCACCTTACCCAGTGGGACCCCTGTGTGTTAATCCACATGGCTGCTGTGCATCGTTTCTCAGCTTCCTTGAACGAAACGCCGCGTTTGGAAGCAGCTTGGATAGCTGAGCCACGGCAGCGAGGCAACGACGAGAAGTCAAAAGGAAAAACACGTGCGTTGATATTTTGCGCGGTCAAATAATGCAACACTCACTTGATGAAGTAGCTGGCTCCTTCGTCCGTGAAGCCTTCTTCCCATCCTCTTGGCAAATCTATAACAGGAAGGAGGAGGGGGGGGGAAACACGCTAAGCGGACCCGCCACAGACGAAACACACTGCAGCAAAAAAAAAAAAAATATCTTCCACCGCAAATGCTGATGATTTCCCGCGTACCTGAACGTATCATGTGTCCCGAGTTAACAGGTTCGCCGGTGCGCGGATGGAGCCAAGTAGTGCTGCGAGTTTTATCACTGCAAGAAAAGACACCTGTTACTGAACTGTAATAAAACAGCCCCCCCCTTTTTTTTAAAAAGAGACATTCACGCAGGCTTTACAGCCCCGGAAAGCCCCGCTCACTTGATGAAAAACACGCGGCCGTCGCGACAAACTCCGTAGGACCAGTGGTCAGGTAGGGTGTCCCGCCCGAGAGGTGCCGCCATGATCCCTCCGCTCCGGCTCGGCTAGGCCCCCCTCTCTCTCCCTCTCCCTCTGCTTCTCCGCACTTTTTACCAAGGAGCCCACATAATACCGCCGCTAGGGCTGCATAGTTTTTTTTTTTTAAAGGGGAAGAATACCAAACTCCCACCACGTTTTTGTTGTAACTCGATCTGACGGATATGGGTCTGCCCCGTTCCCACCAGTCAGCGGAGCGCTGCGCGGAGGAAAGTTTCAGACCTCCACCAAACAATGGAATAACCAATGAAGCCCACTGCGGAGGAAGGCAGGGTGTAGCCAGCGTGGAGCAGCGGATTAGTAACGGGACATTTCAGGAGAAGCCTGCGAGAAAGCACCCGGACTAATCCTAAAACTAATTTTGGAAAAGATTATTAAAGGATTACAGACATATTTTAATTAACCTTAAGAAAAATTAATCCTCCAAGTGTGAGTGTGAGGTAAGGTTAAATAATAGGAAGGAGAGAAAAAAAATAGCATTCTTTAGAGAGCAGTTTATTACAAGGGTGTGAGAAACTGTGGCAGCATGTATGTGTAGATAAGGAATATATAATACCACAATGTGATTTTACTGCCGGCTTTGCTTCCCCCTTTGTTCACAGAAGCGTGAGAGCGGTACCGTCCAAATGAGACCAGAAGGAGATCAGACTCTGAGATTAAGTCAAAAGGGAACAAAACATCTCCAGGCTCAGGAGGTTTGCAACGGATTCTGAACTATAGGAAGCATCATGCACAACCTGGGGGATGTGCTTTATTCAAAATACTCAAAATCACATTCAAATTGAGTCAATCTACATGTTCAAAAGCCCAAAGCTGCATCACATCTGTCAGATATATGGGATTGGCAAAAAAGGGGGTAAATGCACTTAGAATTCAGATGAATATAGTCATGTGACGAAATGACATGATATATGATTGAGACTGAGCTTGCTGGTCATGGACCAGTCAAACTTTACATATATATAGCATTATATAGCAGCAGTATAATGACCAAGTGTGTTTGAATATTAAATAATTTGATAAGTGATGCCCATGTTTAGCTCTTATTTCATGTCAAAATTGGGCCTGTGACTTGTTGTGAAGTGAGCTTCCTAGCCCAGATAAGCAAGATATGCAGTTGGAAGAAAACACTTTTGCGGTGAGCTCGAAAAAACTCACATAAACTATCCATCATCTCAGTATGAGCTACTACTGCATGCAGTATGCATACTATTGGGACATTCCACTGTCTTGAACACTGCTTTTTCAGTCACAAGTGTCGCACGCAGGTGATTGTGGGTCTGAATGGCCAGGATGGCATGCTGGCTCGCATACTGCTAAAATCCAACCAAATGTAGTTGGTCATTTGGGTACTTTCAGTCAACTGCATTTCACATACTACACTGCGACATACTACATAATTTTCTGGCATATTGTACAGTAGGGTAGTATGGATTTGGAACACAACCCATGTAAATTTACGTAAACAAGATTAGTGAAGATAGTTTTTTTATGCGAAAAAATCAAGGTAAATGTTTCGTAACACCACTAATAGCCCACTATAGCTCATATATCAAGGCCGACATTTTCACAGATTTTGCAGCGAGAAAGACGTACAGGTTTAAAAGCACCCCAAAAAAATGTTGACAAATCACTGTTTTCTTAAATTGATTTCTAACAATAGCAGAAAGAAGCAACACTTATAGGTTGTATCGAGTGCCACAACAAATGATTGTTTTTTGTTACATTTTTTTGTTTGAAAAATGCACAGATCTTAAAGATCTGAAGTAGCTGCCCAAGCCCATGAAATGACCATAAGCATTTTTTGGTGAGTGTTGAATTATAGCTTTTGCCATCTCAAGGAAACTAGTACTCCCATCTGCTACACAATAGGGGTGAGCGCACAAACTTTCTGATAATGTGCTGATTTATCTTGGTTTGGAGAGAATATTTATACTTTAGCATATTTAAATTGACTGCAGAAAATGCATTTTATTGTATAAAACCAAGAATTGAAATTGCATAGCCAGCAAGTATGGACAGAGTTTAACAGAACACGAAGGCTGCTCCTGACACTCCCCCACCAGCACCTCTCTTTTAGTCTGAACATTTTCAATTACACAAAAATAGCTAGCAGCCAAATAATGAAAAGCATTTGACTGCGAAAAGGACTGTATAAACTGTCCATGTATGCCGCAGAGCTCAGTGAGTCTGCACCAGTTGTGCTGGAAGCTTTGGATCAAGTTTATCAGCCTCACATCACCTTCGCTGTAGTCAGCCTTTGACGATGGAAAGCCTTCCTGACCATGACACATTACAATAATGCTTACACTGCATCAAACAGACCTGACCAATTTCCCAATGCTGCCCATAAATTTCACTTGGACTCGATGAGGGCAGGCAATGTTCAAAGTCGCAGCAGTTTTTAGTGCAGGAGCTATTTGGCTGAGCATTGAACACAAGGAGACAGAGTTTTCCCATTGTTGTGGCATTTTCTAATGTACACACAAGTCATCGGGTGACAATGCCCCTTGATATGGCTTCTTTGTGAAGGAAAAGTAGTGCAGGGAGCACCCCTGTGAGCGGGGAGCAGCAAACATCTGTCAACATTATATGGACCAGATCTGTGCTTCCTTTTTGGGGAGGTTTTGTACAACATTCCTTAGTGGTTTAGGGTACTTGTTTCTCAGCGGTTATCGTAGATAAAACATTTCCCCTGAAAAACCACAGCTGCTATTTAGAAAAAAACAAATCAATGTGTATTGCTTAACAGTTGGCAAAAAGCCCAAAATTGCTGCTATGTATTTCACTTTATATATTTCTAAAATGATGTGAAGAGGGACGTAAGAAATTCATTATATACTGAACCAAATCAAGTCCAGACATGGGACAAGGGATATTTCCACACACACACGGAATATATAGTAGAATGAAAACAAATGTAATTTGACTCACGTAATGTCCTTCACAGTTACCAGATATCTTCCTTGTGAGAGATCTTAAAACTATGTGAGAGAATATCCTTCAGAGGTGTGGCACTCATCCCTCCTGTGGAGTTCCACAGACCTGCATCTGCAGCTGCAGCACGGTGGGAACAGCACCACCCTTTTGCAAAGATTGCAAAGGATTTGAATAAGAAATTATGCTGCACACCAACACACAGATTTCCAGGGCATCCGTGTTCCACATAAATAACTACATTTAAAATTACTCACTGAACAATTGATTTGTTGTGTGATTCCTTGACCAGTCTGTGAGGAGACACATGGTAAAGCATTATGCACACTGCAGTGTAATCATCTGATATAGCCACTTATCCAGTTGCTTGTTATTTGACCTTGCTATGATTTATCATCATCTCCACCACATACACACCCACTTCTACATACCAATTTACACGTGAAAATACACACATAAATGCACAGTTCAGCACAGCTCTGCAGTGGGGTCTCTGCTGCTGCTGATTCCTGCCTCTCGCCTGCCAGAGGCTCAGCAAGGTGACTCAATGTTATTGTCTTCTCCTCCAAGAGACTCCTCCTGCTGAATCACAGTTTGCTAAAGATGCTGAGCAGAAAATGTAATAAAGATTCTCTTGTTCGCGAAATTTAGATTAGAACAGTTTGGCTCCTAATATATCGGATGATGCCTACAGGAAATCAATACATTGTTTCTGAGGGGCATTTTATCCATTAATCCAAGCTGAGTCAGGTATATTAATTAGTGTGGAGCGATGTCTCAAAGTGAATTATTAACAACACACCGAGCACAGTAATATTTAGACACAAGTCTCTTGTTCATTATGCGGAACACTGAATCATCACAGAGATGTTGATTAAAAAGAAGTGCTTTTCCATCTGTTAGAGCTTTCTTTCACTTCTCACATTTACTATAATCTAAGAAAATGATTAATGGCCAGCCAGCTCATTGAACTATTACACTGACATCTACAGGGCGGGGATGTTATATTTAGTGATAAAGACCAAGTTATTCAGATGAAAATCCAATTTATTGTCTCAATGTACCTGCCAAGGCTCATAAACTGTCTTTTTGGGATTTTTTTTTTAATGCAAGTGTTCATAGTTGCAGACAAAAGCCAATATTTTTACAACTGTGCTACAAATTTATTTCTTCCACAAAAGCTTGCCCAAGCAGCTGTTACAGCAATAGGAGAGTGTCTGATTTAAACAGTATCCATTTAAATTTGAATTGATTTAATACCATATTTTTTTACATAAAGCTAAGTAGGTGCTAACAAAGCTGATAGTGTGCTGCTGCCTTCAGTTATGACCCCATTAACTCCAATGTCTTTTAGTGCATTCGATCAGTGAAGCGAACACAGGACGCATCTATATTTTGAACAGCCTGCTATAACGGACTAACCCAACAAATGACAACAGTGCCGTCTACTGGACGAAGGGGGACACGCTGTGATCTTGAAGCAACGTTAAGGTGAATCGGTGCACCACTGTTCATTTGACTCTTACAGGATTTTTCCCAGTGATTACATTATATAGAGACAATCTACAATAGAAATAACCCGATGGCACAGGTTTGTACCTGATGGTACAAATTACAATACTGATTACATCAGAAAGTGTGGTTTTGTCTGTGTAAGAAGCACAGGTGAATACGACCATCTGTAAGTACAGCTTCAAGGATGTGTGTAGGATCTCCCTGTGAGCCCTTAGAGCAGGTCCGGGGGTGAGAGGTGAATTTGGAACCATTAATCATAGACTGCTGCAGTAAGAGTGCAAGGGGGCAGCCCTTATTTCTTCAAAAAGTACACTTCACTGCATCAAAGAAGAAGGTGTAGAATTGTGGCGTCAAACGTATATTTTCAAAATTGTGTAGTGTGTATATTAACGTAAGAGTATTAAAGATTTGCTTCTGTATTCTCATTTGACACTGCATTTAACACCGGAATACATTTATGCAGGATATGTAGACTATTTGCACATCAGTGTATTCTGACGGTTACAAATCCAAATACATTGTTACAATACTATATTGAATAAAATCAGTTCTCAAACAGGTCAGCACTCATTGCACTGTTTTCTTTGGGAGCAATGTCCCTCCCATTCAGGTATGCACAGCTGGTCGCATGATGTTGAATACATCAACAAAGCTAACGACAATACACAGTTTATGGCACGGACCCTCTGCCCCATCCCAATCCCGCAGCCTTTGTATGGTTTGATAGATACAACACATCAGAGTGTCAATAGCCTTGCAAAAAATTGCCAGGAGCAAATCACATATCTCTGATGTCAGGTCGGGGTCTATGGACTTCAAGGGGCTGTAGTTCCAATGTGAACCGTCATGTTGCTCTTGTTGGTGGCACTTGAATGCTCAAAGCAATATATGAGAAATTTGGTGAAAAAGGAAGATCAAAAGATGGCTCAGTGAGCTGCCTCAAAAACCCAGGCAGAAGCAAACGTAGAAACACACCAGGTTATGTGTGCAGTTACACTCCCCGCCCGGCCATCAAACATGTATCTGTATCATATCACACGTCCTGGATTCACAATCTTACATCACAAATGATTATTATCATCAGCATGTAAAGCTGGGTGTTCTCAAATCTTCTTAATACGTTCTGCAAATCTGCTTAATAAGTTCTCACTTCACATTGATGTTGGTTGCTCATGTTACCTTCTAGGAGGTGATGACATCAGGGAATGAAGAGACAAAGTTCTCTGTGACAATAGTGACAAAAGGCTAATTAAACATGGTA
Organism: Mullus surmuletus; assembly: GCA_903171835.1. NCBI lineage: Eukaryota > Metazoa > Chordata > Actinopteri > Syngnathiformes > Mullidae > Mullus > Mullus surmuletus. The sequence continues at coordinate 500,668 of CAESWR010001956.1, forward strand.
CACATTGTGGCACAGCTGCACTTAGGTCTTTGTAGCTTGATTTGGAGTGTCTAAATGAACCCTCTTGGAGGATGTGATGAACCTGCATCTCTCACGTTTGTAGATTGTTCCAATATGGCCCCCAGGCCGGCACGCAGAGGAATGGAAGAACAATAGCCAGTCAGGCAGCTATGTCTATGGTGCTTCTCATAAACGGCCTATCGGATCTAACCCTAACTCCAAACACTGGTAAACACTAGATACAGTATTTGTCGCCATTGTACATGAATGGAAGCACTGCACGTCACCCCCAGAGATGCGTCACTGCCTTCGCCATGTTCCAAAGGTGGTGTTAGGCCAAGTACTTTTGTGTTTCAAACAATGTTGGAATTAAAGTAAGTAAGTAAGTAACGTTTCCCACTTGTATCACGTATATTTACATTTATCTTTCCCATAGTAGGCTAACATTAAAACACAGGTAGTTAAACTCAGGGGGAATGTAATAATTCAGATGCTGCAAAAAAAGGTAATGAAAATACTGTACTCACTATGTCCCAATAATATTTGTATAAAACATTGTGCTACCATGTAAGGATTCGCAAAGCGGTTGATTCTGGGAGCAGTAATCAGTGTTCTCACCCCAGTAAGATGGCGGCCTGAGGAGGGCGTCTTGTCAAGCCCGGAGGCGGCGACAGTGTTCACATCTATGGGGAGGCGGCACCTGCTGCTTGTGTGTATGGTCGCCGGCCACGTACTATTTGTTGCAACGCAACTTGCTACTCGGTTTGATAGACATCCCAATTGACCAATGGGCTTCGCGCTACGACCCTGACACCCTCCTCTGCTGATTAGCAGGTTCGCTAGCCGCCACTGCTCCCAGCTGAGAGGAGGCGACGGGAGCGAGGAAAGCAGATGAGGCTCAGCATTCGTAATAAAGTGAGTACACGCGTGACACACACCTAAGCTGCTTGTTAGAGATGCTCACAGCATCGCGGCCGCTGTGCCGGAGACTCTGACAAAGCGGGGGCCGGCTTCATGTGGCCCTTTATTAGCCGAGTGTCAGTG
>CAESWR010001956.1:523687-540435 GCA_903171835.1 Mullus surmuletus
TAGGGTGACATTCAGTTAAGAAGAGTACCAGAGGCATGACGAGTACACCACCAAGGCTGAGAGCTGCACAGCATGTCTCCATTTGTGTTATGTAGGAACAAACAATGGAACTTAAGTCATGTGTTTTTGCTGCCTCGGTGTGTCATGTTATATTTTGCTCTCTGAGTATATTTTTTTGCATTTGCACATGCGATTGTTATAGGCATGTCTGATGATAAGTGAAAGATAAATGTGGGGATTAACTGCCATTTAAAGTTATCTGATTCAATATAAACCCAGCTAGCTTGATATTATACTGTAGATTTTCATCAGCTTTTTATTTTTTGATATGCTGTAGCCATATTGTACATTGTACATACACTTTAAAACATAATTATTCAGATGAACAAAAAAATATTCTTTCAGAAGAAATCCACCCAAAAATCATCTGTCCGTCAAGGTAGCTCCAATATTCAACTATACTTACAGATCTCCAAGGACAGATTGTGGAGAGAGAGAGAGAGAGAGAGCGACAGAGAGAGAATGTGACTGACATCTGAGGCACTACAGTTAATTATGTAGTTTAAGCTGCAGATCAAGTGGTATTGGTGGTGGTGTGACTGTGCATTCATTGTGCAGTGGCCTTATGTTTCATTGGGCAGAGAAAAAACAGGCTGTTGAAAATTGAGCTTGGCTCATTTCCCATAGTCAACCATTAAGATGATCATGCTTTATCATGTCTGGGTAAAGAGAAACCAGACTGAGTTTTAAGAATTATAACATTCCACCAAAGCAAAAAATGATAATGGAGAAAACCTTAGAAAGAAATTGGAAGAATAGAAGAGATCAATAATGTAACATTTATGACAAGATTTATGTCACATATAGTGTGCACATACCATCCATCTAATTTATGCATATTTGTGTATCTGCTCATAATTCCACACACTATGTAATGCTGTCTTTACTTCAATAACTTTGTACTCGATGATTAAAATATCCACATGTGTACTTGTACAGAGCAGTATGTGTTTGTGTGTTGGAACCTTTGTAGAGTTGCACCCTTGCTGTGTCTGTCTATACACAGAAAGACAGATTCTTTGTACGTGCACACATACTTGGCCAAAGATGCTGGCCGTGATTCTGATGACCAAACAAACAGTTCCTGTTGATGTAATGGCTGGCAAACAGGTGGCATCCATTCTTTGCAAAGTAAAGAAAGGAACATGATGCGAAATTAACTCTTGTTCGGCAAAGCCCACCTGACCTGTTGTACTACGGGAAAAACTGCTACCTTCAGATGTGCTAATCTGCTGCTTGCTCAGCTTGTTGTCATGTACTATGAAAATTAAAAGGCACATATTGCCACACTGGCCTCCATATGTGTTAAACATATGAATCTTGCTTTGACTTATGTAAAAGCCCTGGTCTAGCCCTACTGGTAAGACACTGCAAATAAGCTTGGGTCTTGTGCTCAAGGTGCTAAGTAATTTCCTTTTGAATAATTTCTCTTTTTTGTTAGATTTTTTAACCTAGTGCCATCTGCTTTTGCCTTTTCAAATGAATGTAACTCCTATTAAGCATATGCATAATTGAAATAAGCACTTCTGCAGGTCAGAGGGTACATGTCTGGGTTCCTTGTGAAAGGAAGAAAGCTGTGGTTCTGGTTTAAGACTCTGACTGTGACTGCAAATAGCCAAAAGGGCTTGTTTCCCTCTGTCAGTGAGGATAGAAGACCATGAATAGCATAAATACAGAACTTCCTTCCCCTCATGGTTCTCATTCTCAGCAGACACGGACCAACTGAAACTCACCATTAAGCACGGCAGAGCGGCTACTTATGGAAAATGTCTTTAAAATGACCCAAAAAACTTTCCTATTGCATGCTGACAGAACTAAACATGAAGAAATTATCATCAGTTATTTAATGCTGCATATTTCGTCAAAAACAAAAGTCTCATCTGTAATTACACTTGACATAATTCTGCTGCACAGTACTAAAGCACACAGGACAAAGTAATTACAGTGACCTTACAGATGCAATCAAGAGCTCAGTGTCCTCCAGCAGTTCACTTTTCTTTGTTCCATGGGACCATCTTAAGCATTTGTGTTTGCAGCTCGTTCTGCAAAACAAACAAAGACAGGCAAAGTTGGAGCAGTGATTAGAGAAACCAACAAATCCTCAACAGGACATGAGCACATGGGCCTCTGGGCCAGATCAGGTTCTTTGGAAAGGGTGAGTCAATAGGGTTGGAGGACCAATAGTGAAGGTCACTTGGAAGCACAGGGGTGCTGCGGGATCAGAGGTGTGAACTCCCGGCAGACTCTCTCAATTTAGTTTACCATAGCCGTCATGGGAACATCACTTCTATTTTCTTTTCATTACAAGACCAATCTCTGTACAATCCTTCCAAACAACAGTAGTTCGGAGATTATTTGCTCTGTGTGGCCTCAGTTGAATGTTAGAAGATGGTCGTCTTGGTTGTTGTAAACATTGCTCAGAGAGGGTCACTGAAAAAACTAAACCTCTCCAAATATCAACAGGTATCCCCTTTGATTTTGTCTGTGTTTTGATTCAATGTATCATGGCTCCGAATGTAAACAGTACTGAAGCAGGTTGAGAGCCTGCACATTTATTTACATACCAAATTTGCACTAAATCAGGAATAGCTAGTCCAGCAAGGAGCTGGCTGGAGGTGATGAAAATTGGGACGACAGAGCTGTCATTGCTTTTCCACAGAGGCTACGGTGGTGCATTATGCAACAATGTCAGGCAGAGTTTAGTGATTAGGCTGGCATGCAAAGTGAGTGGGAAAACTGAGGTTACAGCAAGGCAGAACAATGCAAAGGTTTGTCATATGTGTGTCTCAAACTCAGCCTGACAAGGATGTGCAAAATCTTTGTTAATCTGTCTTCTTTTCTTGTAGGTCTGGAGACACTTTTTTTTCTAAATGACAGTTACAATAAAATCAATCTGAATTTGTTTGTGAGTCTCAAGATCAATTTTGTCAAGTCGATTTTGCCACCATTTTGTCTTTCAGATTTCTCTCTAATCTTCTCAGTATTCATAATGTTGAACAGGTATGAGCTGTGTCCTAATTCAAGGGCTCTATCCTTCAGAGGTTGCAATTGAAGGCCAATTAGATGACAACGCTGCACTGATGTCCCTGTTAGGTCCCAATTTGAAGGCTCTTTCCCTTCTTCTTTCACTTCCTTATGAAGAATCAATCACTTTGTGGCCTCTCAAGCCCCAACATTCTTTGTGTGCACAGGTGCACAGCTCAGGTCTTGCTTGCGGGAATTTGTGACATAAGGGGAAAGGCAGGAACATTTAGTGAAACAACCATATCTTCACACTTCACAACAATTGATGTGACCTACAGAAGGTCCTCTGAAGGCGTGACCTCCATAAACCATGTAGGCAGAGTCCTCCAAAAACGTACTTTACTGTACTTACTTCAAAGATACTTTATTTCTATCATAATGAAAAATCATTTTCTGCATACAGTCCATATGCTTTGGAATATTGTTTGTTGTTTCAGGACACGAACATGGATTCAACAGGATTGGGGAACAAATCAATGACCCTCTAATTGCAAGCTTGACAGTTTGCCATGTTACTTTAGGATAGGATAGTTCACCCCATGTGTTGCCACATGACAACTCTACAAACCACTGTCACACAGATCTTGCAGCCTATTACCAGGGGCCACCTGCAATGCTTTCCCAAGCCACCAGAGGGCAGGTTAAAAAACATTATTTAACTGAGAAAGAATAATTAGTGTCCAAAAGGATGTCCACAATGATGCAAAAAGAATGAACAAATTAAATATAAGAACTTGGTGAATCTAAATTAATGAGTATCATTGTAGATATGACATTATGTTTTTACAGAAGGTGGTGATTCCATGTTGCCACAAAAAATAGCAATATTTTTGGTATTCAGCCTCAAAGCTCCTGAGAAACGGTTCGGACACTTTGGAAACATGAGCACATGTTCCCTTGTCTCCATTCATTTGGCCAGACAGGTGAGTGATGCGTAATGCTGCGACTTGGCACACCCGCGCATGCTTCGCCTGTGTCTCTGCCTAATTGACCTTCCCGCACATAGCCTGGTTCAGATCAGATCTGACAAAGTGTGCAAAGCAGACGCACAGAATCAGCCTTCACATATGTGTGAAACACTTTTGGGTCTGTTTAGAGTTTTCCCTAAGGACTGGTTTAAGATGTGTTTAACTTTACAGATGCGCTCTGACTTTGAGACTGGGTGGATTGGGTACTAACATATCAAAAGATACTTGATAGATGATGATGATGGCAGGATATCAGATACAAAGCAAATGGCGCCAATGGGGGTGTCAAGGTAACAGGCTGACTGATGACAGGCTTTACCACTGCATCTACATTACATCCAACTTAAGAAGTTGTGAGATTACTTTGTAAAATCCTCAGAAACTCTGAAAATCTTATGTAAAGCTAGTGGCTCCGTCAAAAAGACAAGTTGAGTAGATGGGATGTGTGGGAGTTTTCTCAAACCAATCGAGGATGGTTTGGGAAATAATGGCCAAATATACTTTCAGAGGAGGCCTATTTGCTGAGACCAAGATGCTGCCAGGAGTCCTTGAGTTAGTTTCCTGTCATAATACCATGTGTGAAAAAGAAGAACACAATCATGCCATTTAGAAAATAACACCAGAATACAACTGGAAAATGTCTGATTTGAGAAAGAAACCCTTGACTTATCTTATGAGGGAATCAAAGCGATGTTTTGAACATTATGTTGGCAATTATGGACTGTGGCGCTATCCACCGATTCAGCATGCTCTTTTGAAACAGCCAGACACTCTGTATACCCCTTTTTGTCTGGGCTTAGCTTTTAATGTAACTGCAATCAACCACAACAAGATTTTTGAGGCCCAGCGTTCATCCCTCAGAAATCCCACCAAACGTGAGTAGTTTTGGAATTCCGGAGAGCCATGCCAACCGTGAAGCCTCCCTGCCTCTTACAGGCACTGCATGGAGGGGCAATTTTCCTCCGGCTGAACTCCGCAAAGCTGTCTCACCTGGAAACAATCAGTAACACAATCGAAGGGTCCTGACTTGAAAGCCAGTTCCTTCCCTTTGATAGTCTCTTCTTGGTAGCACAACTCTGGAAACAGGCTTTTTTTTTAGTAATCTGCAGATACAAAAGATCCAGGGATTGGGACGAGTATCCACCCATCAAAGTGTATTATGCAAATAATTGAGAAACAAAGCTCAGATACCCTCTGTTTTATCTGTCTTTTTTCTTAGATGAGGGGTGGAAATTGGGCCCGTGCTTGGAAATTTTAAGTGTTGCTGTCATCTACTATTTTCATCTTCTGTGTTTACACTCCTTTTACTTTAGATATCATAACTTCTGAGGTAATGAGAGAAAGTGCCTAAACAGGTCAGGCCTTCCCTTTGCATAGCAACAGGTGTGCATTAAAAACACCAAGCTCCTTTAATGTGATTCGAAAGGTTTCACAACCAGTAGCTCTAAAAAATTTAGCTCACCAGCTCTTCCAATAGTCAAGGAACGCAATTAAAGTTTAATAGCTGTCCTTTCAGGGCTCTTGGGAAATTTAGTCTTGAGTCAACATGCCAAACCCCATTTCCTTCCTTCACTTTTCCCTCAAGCAAAAGTGTATCATGGGCCTTGCCTCACTGGTATAATTTGTTACTGTCCCCCCAAAAATAATGTTAAAATCCCGCAGCTTGTTGCAAACTTGACAAATTGGCTATTCTACCCAACAGATGATGCTGGGTGAATCCACCTCCTTCTTAATGACTTCCAAGAGAAAAGAAAGTTATTTTTGCACAGTGGTCTTTGAATAGGTTATTTACTTGTTCATACATGTGATTTCAATTGAGTCATTAGTGGCAATTGAATCAGCGGCCTAGGAGTGGAGCATATGGACGCAAAGCGCACAAATGAAAAGGACGTTTGTTCAGGGAGCCCTTCTCCCGCAGTTACAGTCACAAGCTACAAATGCTGGGCCAAAAGTGCTCCAGAGCAAAGTCCAGCAAAATCATACATTCCTCACTTCATTTCCCTTAGTGAACTGATTTTATATGCCTTATTCTTCCCAGGTTTTCGTGTCATATTTCTTAATGATAGTGAACAAGCAATACGCACATCTGCTAATGCGGTAAGGGATGGGTGCTGGACCAAAAAATATTTATACAAATTTACAAATTTATACAAATTTATTTGTGAAATCATCAGGGTCACAAAGGGTAATTATAAACCGTTTGCAAGTGATGGCGAACTTTCACCTCGAATATTAATCTAAAGATATGAAGTCTCAAGACACCTGAATTTTTCCACCAGTTTCTATGATCTGAGTGTCAAGGACTGAAATTACGCTTTCCAATCCACCTCAAACCCTTAGTCTAACCACATGATAATCTTTCGTTGAGCCATGATCTGCTGCTGCTGCGGCGGCGAGTAGAGCCAATGCTTGCTCAGAATCAGACTGCTAAAGGGGCAGTGTTCACTCTGGCCAGGTTGCCAGTCAATCAGAGGGTCGATATATAGAGACAATAATACACACTCAAAGTCAACAACTATAGGCAAATTAAGACCCTCAGAGAGAAGACCAGGATGGTCAGCAGTTATTAACAGACACCCATTTCACTCAAAGTCAGGAGAGCTTTTAGTACAACAACATGCCACAATATACTCTTTCAGTGAAACATTCAACAATGATTATATTCTCCCCAGTTTCTCTCTGTTAGGCCCAACCACCCTGTGCAGAATACACAAACATGTATGAATTTCTTGCAATACATAATGTCGAAACTATGATATTTCATACTGAGATACACAGTACAGAAGTAATGTTGCAACCATACCATTAAAAACACAAAACCACCATTAATGTTGAACTATAGACAGGACAGGTCACCTTCGTTCCTGAAGATACAGCCCAAAAGTGTGTTTTGTTTAACACACTTGTTCTTTACAGTCACAGCGACTGTGTCGATCAAGTGCTTTAAAGCACTTGATCACGATTGAACGCGATTTTCACAACACAGCATTATGGACACCTGGGACCAAAATCAGTTGATTCTGCATCTCTAAAAACATGGAGAGAGATGCTGTTTTTATATTTTTTTTGTAGTTTTTGGGTCAGGATTCAGGGTCAAAGGGAAATCCCTAGAAGAGGGAGGGTTTCTATAACCCTAACAAGGTTAGGGTTTGGAGAACGGCCGGTCGTAGAAACTTGGGTTTAAGACCGACAAGTAGATGTTTAGGTTACCCGAGTTCAACAAGCTTGGTCCCATCTTCCTGCAAACCCTTCGTTCTGGAGATATGGTCAGATGGGGGGTCCTAAATAAGTCTCATCAAAAGAGACTTATAGAGACTCAAAACCAACTCCAGTGCTTCACTCTCAGTCACTAATGATGAAAAAATAATCGGGATGCAATGCCTTGTGCTTTGGCCCTAATATGAGCTGTTCAGCTGGGCGATGCTGTAAGAACGCCCTTCTGTACAAATAGAGGAGCATCATCCTTATAAAAGAGAACTCAGACACAGATGAAATATTTCACTCTGTTATCAATTACATGATAACAGAGACAGAAATGTATGTAACTACAACACAGAAGTCAAACGTTCACTCGGTAAAGGAATATTTGTGTAAACATAGCTCAGACCATCACAAAGAGGCAGACACGTGTAGAAACTGCTAAAAAGCCCCAGCTGCTCACATGGACCCAACTTTTTTCCTATTGTGAGGCCACAATGTACTGAATGTGCTGTGCATGTGTATTTTAGGCAGTGTGTGACAAGGTCAGGAATTTCTTTAATTTCACTTCCTTACCATCAATGCTACTATATTTGTATGTCTGGTAAAGCCTTTAAATGTATGTTTTCTGGAGCCATAGCCAATTTTAGAGCAACATGAGCAGACTCATTCAGTCACCTTCTGTTTGGTCGTAAACACTGATAGTTTACAAGGGTTCTGTAGAACTTTGACCCTGTAGCTTCTACTCATTATTTACACTATTGCAATAAAAAACATCTCTTCAATTGTACTATTTAATATTTTTATGACATTAATTGCATCACTTAATCATTGCATGGTATCTCAAGTGTTTTAACTCTATTGGGACAGTGTTAAAGCTTTTCAAAAGTCACACAGTCTGCTCTTGTGAGGAAATGAATTGTCGCATGATAGTGACATATGGCCAGCTTATCTATAAGCTCTGTTGTTCAGTTCCGCATGCATTTTTGTCCTGAGGCCCCTCTGTCTCCCCCATTTATTTATCAAATGGATCTTAATTTCCTGCACTTACAGCCAGACAAATCTTACATTCTCTTGATTGGTACTGATAACTACCGTGATGATTGCTTAGTTTATTGGTCCGTTTTACCCAAGTACTTAATATCCACTTATAATATTTGCTTTTTATTTGCCCAGCAAAACTTTTGACCTTAATGCAAGTGAGGTTATTCACTCCTGTTCCTTTCAGCAAAGAAGTGCAACAAAAATGTATAATGTGTTAGATAGATAGATTTAAAAATGTTTATTTCCTCTCTTTCTCTCTCCCTCTACATTTGTCCTTGTCTCTTTAAATTGTTTACTGTTAGTTGGAAGACATTTGGCCCACATACAATTCTGAATAAATTATTAGATGTTACTCATTACATAACACACTCCTAAGTTTTCATGATAAGACACTGAAGCTCTCAATTAACATATGGGTCTCTCTGTGAAGGGCCAAGAACGGCAGTTCCTGAAATAGCTACTTGAGGCTGGCTCCAAAACCCACTCAATCACTATCAAGCCAATTTTTTCTGTTTTTTTTTCTTTTTTCTGTCAAACTTGAATTGAAACTTAAAATGTAGAGGAGAATTTCAACTTAAAATGTCACAGGTGGGTATGATAGGTGGACATTTCCTAGCTCTGCATTGGTTGCCTCATGTGAATCCATTTAGCAAATTTTACACAATGGTAATATATCTATAAGGCTCAATAACAGATTTCAAAATGAGAATTCACAAACCAGTAGGTGATATAAAAGCCCCTACTTGGTCACAATTTGCCAGGTCGCCACAGAGAAGTCCAGATTTACTGAATAAAAACAGGATAAAGGGAGTTGTGGTAGAAAGCAGCAAGCAAAATCATATTTCGATAGTTCTAAGAACAAAAACATCAAAGCAATTTGAAATGATTTGATAGTGGCTTCAAATCCAACTATGAAGACAGGACATAGCTAACCTATCCTTTAGTGAAATACAAAACTTGCTTGTAACCATACCATAAACCGTACCATCCTTTTACAAAACTTGTTTCATGTTCTCATGGTAAATTTTATTTAGCTTTTTTGTTTGATGTTATAATTCATATTAGTTTGTTTTTTCTGTTTGTTTGCCTGATTGCCTTGTCGATTTGGAATCAGTGATTCTCGAGTCTGGTTTAATAAAGCGGTCAAAGAATGTCTCAGATTCCTGCCACAGTGATCCAAGGTTCTGCTCTCTCCTCTTGTGGGATCTGACTCCTTCATGTTTGACTTGCAGGATCCAGCCTCAGTAAACAAGACACGCAGCTCTAATTGGAATCACTTGGTCACCCCAAAGGAGGATGAACAGGGCTTTTGTTGCCAGCAAGGCGGTGCAAAGACTCTGACGTGCATATCTCCAAGGTAGCCCGACCACGGAGACTCTATACACCATATACACACTGTCGGAAATGTTACCCTGTAGCACCATTATATCACTTCCGCCAACATTTACATCACAATTATTTATTTATATATTTTTTAACCAGGAGAAAAATCCCATTGACAAAAAATCTGGTACAATTTGTATGGCTGCGGAGTTAACCGCAGTTAACCGGAGTTAGTGTTGCATCTAACACATGGGGGAACATTGTAACAGGTTAATATTCACTTATTAGTTATGACACCACCAAATTATAGTGGCATTATTATGGCATAAATATTTCATTTTATGTGTCTGTGATTCTTTCAACTGATTACTGACCTTACTATTTGAGAACTCTTGTATTAGCTTTTAGTGCACTTAACACGTTTTTCATGTTATATTTGCCAAAGTTACCAAAGAAAAGATATCAATGCATGTTTGCCATCAGTGGGTAATGTATGGCCATGGTATTTTGGAAAACGAATTCACTCCCTAAATGTGTGTCAATGTGTGCTGTTTCTGATGTCCACTTGTTTTTTCACTTTTACAATCAAATTGAGGAAGAAATCACCGCTGTCCATTTGCAGGTAGTGGCGTGTTAAAGAGCAGAGAAGAGCAGATCGACTACAATGTTGAAGTGATGATCAATATATGTCGGTTTTGTCAAGCCTCATCTCTTCTTAACGCTAAATGAGCGACTGCAGGGATTGAGAGAATTGAAAGAAGGGCTGTGGGAATGACTTATGAGCCCTCAGAAATAGTAACCATTCATTCTTGTTTGATTCCTCAAACTTCCTAAAGTGAATGAATCAGCATCATAAGAAAGGCCATCTGCGTTGTGCCAATGTCCTCACAAATTGAATAAAGAACATGACTCTGATTAGAATCCCGCTTGAAAGCATTTTTCCCCTCCCTTGCAGCTCACAGGACATTCCAGGATATTAGACCAGTGAGAGATCTCTCTGTTTTCTCTTGGAGATGACCTTTGCTGCAAAGGTCACTTGAGCTGGTCGTCGATGCCATTGTGCTGCCAAGCGTCTCAGTAGTTTAATAATCTATCACCACTTTTTACAGAGATCATGGGTCAAGATTTAAACACCGGAAACATCAACTGCTAATCCGCTGGAATGATTTGTTTGTCCATTACAACTATACTTGTGACTATCCTCTTATTAGAATGTGAGAGGGAATTAACATATGTGTGTACATCTGAAATTATCTTCGCAACTTTGCATCTTTTAACGTCATTCAAAATTGGCTTCTTTATTCTCAAAGACAATACTGGGAACTACATTAACTTTTGTAGTTCCGTTTTGTTGTTTGAATTGATTTAACACCATGTCAGAAAGGACCTAAAGTGTTAAAAAGTGTCAAAGGTGTGGTAAAATAATTCATTACTTACAAATTAATAATAAGTCTGCTTCATATGCTTTATGTTTTAATGGAGATCTGTCATGATTAGATCAAATAATTCAATATAATAATAGTATAATAATAGTACCTTGTTGCATCCTGTCTCATGACTATATTTTTATTATTTGGCTTTGTTTATTCAATAACACTCACACTCACAGAGAGGCTAAATCAAAAACAGCAACAACAGAGAAAGTTGGAGAAGTGAATGGGTTGCCTGATTACAATTTTTATCCTTAATTTTATTTTGGAGCTGTGTTACTTAATTCTGGTCTTACCTATATGGACAGAAGGTGAAGAAACCATACTATTTGCCCCTCCCAAGGGTTGACTACTCTAATTTGATCATTGTTTGGCACTTGGATGTTCCAAATAGATGTTTTCACTGGCAAATGTGAAAGAAAATTCTGTTCAGGTATTTCTTGACATCTGTGCTCATGTTGAGCAGCTGACCTGCCCTTTGACCCCTGACACAACGTCCCACATGCTGCTGTTCTCTGGATTCGCAGTGATGTTCGGCGGCCCGAGTTCGGAGGTCACGGTGATGACAGCGAGCACCTTGCTGCGAGAGTCCTATCTGCTCACAAAAATAAACACAGGAGGGTCCGCTTCAGCCCTCCCGCCATATTCCCTGTCCGCCCCTGACAGACACGCAGAGATAAAACGGCGAGGATACTGAGGATCCTGCCTCCTCTAATCAAAATACTGTCTGAGTCAAAGGTCAAGTCGGGAGATCACAGTCTTTTATCACAGAGCATTGTCGCAGAGAAAGCAGCTTTATTTCTCTGAGTGCCCTCTTTGATCTGCCAAGTTCCTGCTTGAGAGACTTTTTACCACCTGCTATGTTTTTCTCACATTAGAAAAGGGAGAGTGATGCCAATGACAGTCCACATCTGCCGTGGTCTAAAAGCACGGTTCACAGGTGACCCCACTTTGAAGACTTTTAGTGGTAAAACAGTGAACTACAAACATTAGTGGAACGCATAAAATAGAACAGAAAGTGCAGTGGATGAATTTGAAGGACAGAAGTAAAAACCTGGAGGGAACACATGAGTAAATGTGGAATACTGCTTGGGATATATATGCGACCCGGTCTGCTCTGGCTTTTAATAATAATGCTGTCAAGTCTTTTGATTTGTACTTAATTTCTTATTATGAACGCTTCCATATGGAATGTGGACCCATATACGATAGAGGGGGAAAAGGGAGGGTTGCATGAAAGACAACAATTTTCTCCTTGCTGCATTCCACACTCCTCACATGCAACTGCAATTTGGGAGTCTTAAAAGAAGTCAAACATCTGAGAACATGATCAGTCTCTTTGTAGTTACTGATGTAATATAATCATTTTCATCGGTTAATGCTCCACATTCTCAATTCAAACATCCCAGCTTTGGAATTGGATTCTGATTTAGATGCAAGCAACTCAACATTACATCACATTGGTATTGGGAGTACCTAACGAGTAACAACCCATAACAATATTTGTTCTGACCATCTAGCTACCATTTATATTTAAATATATATATATTCAATTCAAACAAGTTAAATTCATGCAGTTAAATTATTTCTTTGTTTTCTGCAGTAGTTTCAAGACAGATGTGGATGAAATTGCGGTCCGCAGAGGCTCTCTTCAGATACAATGTATTTACAGTATAAGTCTCACCGAAAGCTGTTATCTGCAATGCTGCCTTTGTTTTTGTTGCATTGTTTTTATTTCCTCTACCATTGGCCCTCTCATGGACATATTACTTAACATCCATGTAAAGTTTCGTAGAAATGTCAGAATAAAATGCTAACAATGAACATTATTGCAAATTTTGACATACACACGTAAGTGCTTCGAATCAAGAAAATGTTGCACATTGACACTTCTTGATCTAATTTTCTTGCAAAAAGTGCGTATTTTTATTCTTTTACAGTCACAGTAGCTTTTTTAAAACAGAAGTGAAACTGCTGCAAACGCTGCTACAAATAATGTCATGATTACAAACTGGAATGGCCCAACTCCCACCATCCCCCAGGACACACATCATCAAATTGATGTCAGGATCGTGGAGATTCAGAAACATTGTATATTTGTGTGGTTTTGTTGGAATGTAGATGGTAAAGTATTAAAGGGGCTGACACATGGAAGTACATGTAAGACTGACACATTTTTGAACATAAACGCCGCAAAAAATGAACCTTTATAACCCATACGGGACTTAGAACCACACTGCTGTTTCCTTTGGTGTGTTTAATTATAAGTTAATTATAGGGGTGAACATTCTAAGGAATGTCTAAAAGTCACTTTTAAAATGGATAGATTAAGATTTTCTTTGTTGGATGACATGGTAGAGACGGAACATGTGGAAATCTGTGGTTGGTAACAATCCAAATGTAAACAGCATTATAAACCAATATCTGATATGATTATTTGGCTACTCAAACAAATCAGTTGGATAACCTCATAAAACCAAGTCAGGCACATTATGACTTTATATCAGCTTTCATTTCTGAGTTTTACGGTGGTTAGCTGAAACTTAAGTAGCGGTGTTGAGGCCTGTTTGAGGCACAAGATCTTAAGTTGGCGACCTTGAAGGATCTGGCTGTGGAGCCGCTCAGTGCACACTGTGTGCTGGCTCTAAAATTAAAGACAGTTGGCCTCATCGCCTGTCAATGAAAGTTAATTTCACCCTAAAAGAATTAATAGAACTTTTTTTTTCTTTGGCAGCAGCGATGTGTTGGTGGTGCACCAGACCTTCACAGAATACTCTCCGGTAGGGACTTATTCTGACACAGCTTTCCACTGTCGCAGCTGTCAAAGAAAGCCCCGACTACCTCTCTGACGGTCTGTTTTCCAAGATAGTGGGGAGGAAATGTTTGAGAAAACAGCAGTGGAAGACGATCTGCCGAGCTGACAGCATCTGGACATTTGCAAATATGGGGCAGCAGGGAGGGAGACAACAAATTGCTGGACATTTGTGTAATTTATTCAGAATAAAGTGCCCTCTAGATTGCAGCCTGCAACCCATTTGCACAGCATTATCTCTCAGAAGTGGTTGGAGTCGAGTGAGGTGCCAGTGCAGCGTTTTCTGAGGCCTCTTCATACTGGTGCACATTAGTATCACATGTCTCTCCTACTCTCTCTGAAGATAAGCTTCAAAATTTATGCTTGTTCGGTTTCATTGTCTGCGCAAATGACTTGACACCACAGAGATTTCTTTTCAGTTTGTTTCCGACGTTCATCGAAAAGTGTTTTCTTTGTAATATTCCCCACGATAGTATCTGCGAGTGGTGGATTTGTTGGGTGTCTGTGAATATATGAATATTTAATAGCATGGTGTAGACCTGCTCTATGGGCCAACAGATAGCCATTTCTTATGAATCGGTGCCATATCATTAAAATATAATTGAATTGAATGTTTTTTTCTCCAGTGCTGCAAACCTGACACAGACAGATTAAATAAATAAGAGAGATTCTTTGGGACACTTTAAATTTCATAATTATTTTTTTTCCTATAGTTTGCTTGGATTCGCCAGAATGGTTGCAAAGAGACCCGACAACCTGGATGACAGAGAATCCAGGTGAAAGCAGGCAGAGTTCTTTGCCGTGTGCTGGCAAAGGTCAACTGTTTTGCTGGTGCGTTATTGCTGAAGAAGGTGTTAGTAGATACTTGGAAAGCATGCTGGTACCTCCGAGCCAACTCTTAAGTCATAATAA
This sequence comes from Mullus surmuletus, assembly GCA_903171835.1. NCBI lineage: Eukaryota > Metazoa > Chordata > Actinopteri > Syngnathiformes > Mullidae > Mullus > Mullus surmuletus. The sequence goes on from CAESWR010001956.1 coordinate 538,459, forward strand.
AAGCTCGAGCCCAAAAACTTGTACAGTTTCAGCTTTTTTCAGCCTCAAAACAACCTCTAGAGTTTCCTTACCTGACATCTCAGAAACCTTAGATTTCCGGAGAGCGTCACAGGAAGGTTGAAGCACAAAGGTGGCTCTGACCTAACGAATAATAGCTGAGCCGCTGCTGTCACATTTGTTGCTGTCGGCTGTGTGAGCGCCACGTTCGTGTGTTGTTATCCTCCGAGGAGCATTTTTGCGGCTGTGGTTTGCATAGATTGTTTGATGACCTCTCTGGCGAATTTTAAGCAGAGCGGGGCGAGTGCATCCTCGCTCTCTCTGAATAACAGGGGCATACAGGGGATGAGGGAGGTTAATCCAGGCATTAGAAATGTAGATAACCACGACCAAATAGGAGAGAATTTGACGTCGATGTCACAGCGTTTGTTCATACTATGAGAGACTGTTTCAGAGACAGTCTCTTAATTGGTTGCTTCTTATTCTTACATTAGAATTCATGACATTTTGTTGTTTCTCTTTGCAACATGCTGACGCTGTGAGTCTTTTAATCTCTTTAAATCTGCTCTATTCAAAGCTGATAGGAGGGCCTTTTTGCTTCAGTGTGAGTGTCGCGGTCGGTGATCCTTTGAGCAGCTAAATTCAGCCGCCATGCAGAAAATAGAACAGTGAGACTGCTGATAATATCTTCCAGAGGATACCTGCCTGTGAGCATCTGCCCACCCCGAACCCTCTGAAACGCCCACACGTGCACACGGGTAAACCCTGCAGCGTGCTGTGTGTACGCGCTGGGTGTGCTCTGAATTTGATGAAGAGGGATACTTCTTTCAGCCGATCATATCAGTAAAAGGAGGAATCCCGAGATCACCAACAGACTCAGGAGGTAACCACATATGGGACGCATTTTTCCGGATCCTAATAAACTTTCATCTTTGGATCTGCATGGAGGGGCTGCATGGGCTGCGCGTAGCCACTGCAGGCCTCCACTCGACACCGCTCCGGAGCGGTCAAGGTGTTTTACAGAAGGCAGATGGGAAACAGCAACCCTGAACTCGCTCTGAATCCTACATATACAGTAAATGCTCACAAGTATGGTAAGAACGCTGCTCCAAAAGCAACATTATAAGCTTTGTTCGGTCTTTTCATACACCTGAGACCACCCTCCAGATCCTCCTGTAGGTTTTGGGGGCTGTTAAAGCAGTCGTCTGAAATCAAAATGTTGATTTGACATTTAGAAGAACACTGGACAATTATTTGAGATCATATTGATGAAAATGAACGAGAAGCTCTGTGACAAGTGTGCGGCAGCTTACCTGCCCCCTTTTTGAACCTGCCTGACACCAGGGGCCAGATGTTTTAAGCTCCTCTACAGGAAGTCCAACAGATGTTACCGTGTGATGCGCTCTCTCTCTCTCTCTCACTTGCTCTCACTCTCTGGACACACCAAGAGGACACCTAGAAAAACGGTATTATGGACGGAGAGAGCGAGAACAGATGATTTTTGTGTCTTTAACTCCTCTGGCCTTTNNNNAAATTCAACATAAGTGCAACCACTAGCCCTTGTATTTTCTTTCCTTTCCTTTCCTTTTCTTCGTTTAATTTGATCAGAAAATCTGCTGACGCAGTTTGGTACCCCGCTCATGTGAAACCAATTTCAGTAGCACATAAAAATCTTGTGTAGGACTTCAAACGGCCAGAAGCAGGGCTCATCCTTGCCGGGGTCGGCTGTGGACACGTGGACCTGCGGGTCAGTTCTGACTGCTGGGGGAAGGGGGGGGGGGGGTGTTGCAGTGATTTCAGATTTCAGCTGTCATAGCAGCAAACCCAAATGCTTATGTCCAGATTAGACCACCAAGAGATGCTTTTTTTAAGTCTTAACCTGTGAGGAAACACACAGAAATGTTGCATCTATGACCTTCCAGCAACATGCTAATTGTGCGTTAACACGGTGACTCAGTGTTTAAGAGTGCATGGATGGTA
>CAESWR010001956.1:576887-596278 GCA_903171835.1 Mullus surmuletus
GAGAGAGTGTGTGTGTGTGGGGGGGTGGGGGGCCTCTGCCTGATTTATTTAGTGCTCTCTTCAAGTTCTTCTCACCATCCCTTCACTGCATCCATCAAGACAACACTTCATCTCCAAGTGCAGGCAGGGATGACCAAAGGTCTGCACTCCGACACTATGAAAACCACCGGGCCTGGACAAACCTTTGCGCTGGGCTGACGCTGATGCATTGCGGACAAGTTTGAAAGGCTCAGACCAAACATTCTTGCGTGATCGAGTCAAGCCTGAGTGTGAGCGATGATTAAACCAGCTACCTGCTGAGGGAAAGATTGAACAGTTCCTATCCCGGGAGCCCAAACACCTGCCAGAATCGCACGTTTACACGACCAGCAGCAGAACGGGACCACCATATCTGTAATATCTACATGAGTGTGTCGCACTGGTAGAGTTTCGACACGTTCGCTCGCTTGCACACGCCTCTACCCCACAGACTGAAGACAGGGGAGACGCTCCATCAGACCGAGCTGATTAACAACTCCGGGGAGATGGTCGCACAGCCAAGCTGTCTGCAGCCACAAACTCTCACAACCGCAGGGATGCTAAACACACACACCATTCTTCACATCTAGAGCGCTCTCTACAAACACTGTGACTCAGACATGCAGGAACTTATTTTTCACCACAACGGAGGCATCCTCCTAATGCAGAACTGCTGACATGAACTGGCTGCCTCAGAGCCTGCTGGGTCTATACCAAGCTGTGAGGCACTGCTTGTGTGGTGCTTCATGAAGAGGGAAGGCATCGACCGCCACTCTGCCGCAGAGAACGTAATTTACAAGGCACCAGAGAGCGGGGAGGGTTATGTGGCACTGTGCGGGCCTGTGTAGTCAAATCTCCTTTTGGGATGGGTGTCAATTTGAATACCGGGACGTCTGCGAGAACTAAACTTGGACTGGGAATGGGAACATATAGCTCAGTAGGATAGCGTAGCTCCACAGAGATGCACAATAATATCGGCACAAAATCCATTATCTGCTTAGAAAGTGGGTTATCAAAACCTAATATTATCAGATATCATTATTTTATATCTATGGTGGAAGAATTCAGCAAATGCACCTGGCTTATATGATCTCATTAGCTTTACCCACAAGATAGTCAAAATGTGTATTATGAATGCTAGCAACACACTTGTCAGCTGTTTTAAAGGCATTATTCAGAACGGTACAAAAACTCTATAAAAAAGTAGGAAAGAAAATGTGGTGTTATGTATATGTGAAGAATTGTAATAGATACTATCCAACAGCATGAAAATATCAGGACATTGGAAAGGATATCTGCAAAAAAGCCTATATTGTGTATCACTTGAATGGAGCACAGCATTGGAAACTGTAATGTGTGAAAATCTGAATGAAAAAAATACTTTAATTTTCAATAACGTGGTATACCTACCACCACAGGTGGGTTGTTCCACTGCTCATAAGTGCGTGCAGCATACGGATAGATGCGGTCATTGATGATCTGGAGTGTTGTCAAGCCAATCGCCTTCATGGAGCTGAAATAGGCCTCCCAGAACCAGCGTGCCTGCAGACGAAAAAAACAAAGAGGGAAAAGCAAACACAAGCATGCTTAGTTGACCGAAGCTGCACCGCACAAACATGCTCTTTACAGTTCTCAGAAAATATTGTGTGTAATAGAAGACAATACAGAGGTGCAGAACGGCATATTTGCATTCACTGAATACTTGGTGTTCTGACCCCCCAGAATAAATAAATAAAGTCAAACATGTTGTCATTCGTATCATTTAAACGTGGAGAGTGTTCCATTGTTACACGATAGATGTTAAGTCATAACTGTGAAATGCAGTGTCCTTCCGAAGTGTCCCTTAAATGTCCTTCAACTGTGCTTGTTTCACTTCACTGGATTGCTGATGTGAGAAGGAGACCTCATTGATAATTGACCTCTGAAACCACATTTTAATGTTAGAACTTCAACTAATGATGATGATGAACATGTATAGGCAAAGGTGAATTAGTGAAAGAATTTTAAGGGTTCATAAACTCATCTTTGCGCCGGTGTATTAAAAAACAAAAAGCACAGTGAGCGGACCAGACTAAAATTCAACTACAGATGCAACATACCGATGCCGCTTTACCCCCTACAGCTCCTCTCCCATGGCCTCGGTTCTATAAAGAAACTTCAAGGGACAGTTCAGAGGCGAGAGAACCCAATAAGAGTTAATGAAGCTTCAAACAACACCGTCTCCTGCCAGGAGACACTGTGCCTCTCTGACCTGACACTGCCCCTCCGGCCCCTCACTTACCCACAGCGACAGAGTACAGGATGTGGCCACTTGTATGCGTTTCTATCTTGAATAATACTAAACATTGTGTGCAAGAGGCTAATTCGGGTTGTGCCGAACAAAGGCTGCCCTCAGTGGCACGTGACAGTGCGGCCATCCCTTCATGCGGCACATAGCATCACACAATGAGTCAAAAACCGCTTTTATTTTTATAGAGGGGCTGAGGAAAATCCAAAAAGACTCTCTAAACTCAGGGGGAATCCCAATGGCCCATAAATCAACCAGTGATGAAAGTTTTTTTCCAACTGGGAGGAGGGAGAAAGCAAACTGTGCTGGCCCGAGGGCCAGTCCGACCGTCCTCCTCCTCCTCCCCCAGCGCTTGCAGAGATTTTTTATGAGCAGGGAAGACGAGACAACGCGGCACAAGAGGAAGAGACCCTTCCTCTGTATTTGCACTGCGACATCCACATTCTTGTCTCAGACCTTCCTAAAGATAAATAGGATTTATCACACCACAAAAAATGAAATTATGTATAATATTAAGGAATTGTAAACCTCTTGTGAAAATAGCGATATAATGCAAATAATCCCATGGGGGTCGGGTCGGGGAATATATATCTCTTTGCGAGTCTCACAGAACAAGTGCCAGATACAATGCGTTAAAACTTCATAATAATCTAATTTCCGTCCAGAACAGAGGGCTCACCAGCAGCTCCCACCCCTCTCTTGTCTAAATCATTAAAATTAAAGTTTAAGTCATGATCAGAAACAGTTTAGAGCACAGTAGACTTTGTTTAACCAAACTTGTCAAGTGCCTGACAGATGATTCAGCCTATAGACCAGAATTGGTAGCCATTGAGTGAGCTGTGGGGAGAAGCAGGCGATCATTAGTGTTTTCTGCTTAATCAGAAACAGCAGCGAAACCAAATCTGCTTCAATCATGTGAAGCGGCTAGCTGGGGATATTGTTTAGCTCCAAAATTATTAGCACTTTGCTTTTACATGTGAAAAATGTCTACACACCGGTGCGTGCACACACTTATACTTTTGCCTAATATACATCCCTAAGCTTTTGAAAATCTGCAAACTCTGGCACCATTCATCATCCTGTCGATCTTTTTCGATATGGATAGGAGGTCCCGACTGACAACTGACCTGACATACTCTACAATTCAGCTGCAGTGTGTGTCTGTGCGCTGTTCTGCAAGCACCTGGCAGGAGCATACAGTGAAAGCAAAGAGAGGAGAGGGAGCCGGTAATGCAGATATGCTCAGTTAAGAGCGGGCTTTGTCTTTTGGGGCAGACACTGACTAATAAGGCTAATGCAGACAAATGAAGGACTACGTATAACTTCAATCTTGTGTATATATTCTAATTTAATTATGAAATTGATTTGCCCGCGCTAATCCAATGAAGGCCCATGGTGCATGTGTGCTATTCTGAAGGTATGACCCAACTAGGCTCATGTGAGCCGGGACACAAAACAATGGCTCAGTGGCCTCTCTGTTAATATCTCACAGCTGATCTTTTAAAACGTAATCTGAATTCAAGTTCTGCAATACAGTGTCGTAGTTTGGCTATGTAGGTAATAAGTAGTTAATTGAATGTTTTTTTAATTGGCAGGATTAACTGGAATTTCAGTCATTTCGTTTGCGGTTACCCTGCTGTAGTTAGTGTGTCTATATGAATGAATGATAAGCAACACTGATTTGACTCAGTCCAAACACTCTGAAATTGAAAATGATTTGTCAAGTCAGTGTGCTTTTATTCTACCAATGCACCAAGAAAGTAGAAAGAATTTCATTTTTTATGGTAGCTCTGGTGGGTTTGATGTGTTGTAGTTCTCTTGCCTCTGACTCTTGTGAGGAATAAAACATATGTCAGCAAAATTTCTTAGTTAGCTGCAATCAGTGATGTAATTTTGGTTAAATTTTTGGTTAATTAGAGATAGGAATGTACTGTTTTTTGCTTCCCCATTAGTGAGCATAAAGTCAGTCCCATGGGGACCACAGACAAAAAGGGTGTCCAAAGCAAGGACTGCTGAGCCCTCTGCTGGAAGAATGAGTGAAATACATCTTGCATAGTCACTGATCGGTGCTTTCTTCAATTAGCTAGAAATCCATCTCTGTGTCACAGCACCGACAATTCAAATTGTAGTCGCAATACGCCAGACATCAGCTGTTACGCATCACAAGAGACAGATACTCTGAGCAGCAGCAACAAACACAACAAAACCCACAACCGCTCTCCTGATAAAGTCTCCTTATCCGAAGTATGAGCACACATCTTGTTGTGAACAGACCACCAGGCTGGGATGATTTAATGCAATTTCACTTGGATCTAAAGGGTGAGACTTACATGGAAGAGAGCACTTTTTCATCATAACACAGTGAGCAACGGCCTTCAAAGCACAGGCAGGAAATTAATAGCATCTTGTACCAGCTGCACTCTGGTAGGATTCAGGTTATTCAGTGTAGTACCAGACTACTGACTGTGCTACTGATTGATATCATAGTCCCTGAAATAAAAAACTGCAAAACTACTTTGGTACTACCGTTGTCAATTACACAATCCATTATTAGAAAAACTCTCATCATCTCACATTTCAGGATGGTAAATACAGACCTTTTGCATGATGAACATGCAGAATTCCCTTTAATGTTAGGCTACTAAATAAAATGCATTTGCAAGATCAGTGTTGTTTTGGTTTAATGATTGTGTGAAAATGGCTGTTATTTATTTAAATTTTTTGGTCTCTCTATGCAACATTATAAACATGAGCATAGTATATAATTATCTGTGGGAAAAAAAACCCAGAGTCCTACCTAGGTTGAGTTTCATCAAGTTCAGAATTCACTCTCTGGAGTCAAATTTGAGCTTCGAGCTTCAGAATGCCAGTGGTTCATGAGCAAGCTGTGTTTTAGAGGTTGCCTGGTGTAATTCAACTCCAAGCCCATCTCAAAGCCCTTGGCTTCAAATGTCTGTTTGGCCAGTATAATTGGTAAATGGATTAGAGTTGATACAAGGGAATGAGGAGCAGCTGATCTGGTGCACATCTCTCCTAGTGGCTTTCACATTTGTTTATTGTGGCTTGATACATCTATCAAATGGATGGAGGGAGCGAGCGTCTTCTGTCATTTCATTCAAGCTAAAATCAACACATTTAAAACGTCTCCAAGCTTCTTTTTTTTTTTTTTTTTTAAGTCGAACAAATATAGAGCCAACAAAAAGCGAGGGCAAGATCCAACTGTCAGTCTCAGGCACATCACAGAATGTTTTGGTTTGGAACGGTTTAGCTGCTTGGTAAAGGCACAGACTCATCACCCCATTCACACCCCCACCCCCACTCTGAGTGCCTGGCGAATACATCCATCTGAGGATTCAACTCAAATATAATTACTTTAAATGTTGTTTTCAGCTGCTGATAGTAACTGGTACCTGTCTCTGCATCTCCTCCACTTGTCTGTGAGGAATGCTCTTCAGGATGGTGTACATCTCAGATAGCTTCTCTTCTGGAATGACCACCGATGCTCTGAGGGACCACAAAAACATCATGAGTGAATAGAGAAGAGCAGATAATCAAGACTTTCGTGTTTTAAAATATTCACAGGATTAGCAAACCTTTTCCAGTCGAGGACTTCAGAGAAAGGAAGAATGTACGAGTCAGCAAGGATGACAGGGACACAGCCAGCCTGTAGGACATCACTGAGGGCAGCCTGGCCCAAGCGAGCCCCCCTCAAAACCACACAGAATGAGGACTCCTGCAGAAGCAGGTGAGGTGGCAGAGTGGTTATTGAAATATGGTTTTGCACTCTACAGTCACAAGTATCAAATACAGCTCTTTTAATTATTTTCCACACAAAACAACTCGGACATTGTCTTTAGATCTCTTCTTGCAATTGTGATTCCCACCTGCAAGATCTGTGGATAGTCATACACCTGCCCCTTGTAGCAGCGTTTCCGTGCCGATGCGGCTCCCTGAGAGAGGTTACTGCATTTGTCCAGAAGTAGCAAAGCCTCTCCATTTTCTTCCTTCAATCGCTCCAGTTCCGCGCGGTACTCACGGTGGATGGCGGTTTGAGAGGACAGGATGAAGTAGTGGCGGGGCCTGAAAGAATGAACACAAGACACATACCGCTCGTTACTGATTCATATTGCAAACAAATGACTCCAGTTTGTTAGTAGACAATAATTAAATGGGTATAATGAATGCAATTGTATTTATGAAGTTCAACAAGGAGCTCACCCGGGCTGCTTCTCAGGCAGCTCAACATCAGCAGAGAGGGGGCTGTACACTGGGATGCTGACATCATAACCTTGTCTGTAAGTCCACGTAGAGAATCCGCCTCCAGCCAGCAGCGCTCTGAAACAAAGAAACAAAGACAATCAACCCTGAACCTAGCGTATGAACACACCGGCGATTTCAACAGAACTGAGCCACAGGAGCAGACTCCAAAAGACACAGCCTCTAATTTGTCCTTTCACTTCTTAAGAGTGCTGATGTGAGACACGAAGCGACATCAAACAGGGCAGAGGCCTCAGCCTGGTCAACAGACCCCAATAGAGTCCAAACGCAATCCGAGTGATGAAATGTATTTTGGATTCCACTCTATGCGAAGCCGAAGTGAATATAAAGTGGAAACACACTGGAAAGTCGCCCACACCTGGTACTGATGAGGCTCTGTGCCAAATGGACTCCAGCTGGATGAGCCCAGGAAATTCCTTACAGCTAAAGATAGTGTTCATTGTCTCAAGGCTGCGTTTTCATAAACCCACTCTGTTCCATCCACAATCATCAGTCTTGCATGCAGACACACGGCTGTCTGCTGGTGAATACCACTGCATTTGAAATGTCCCCTCAAGGCCTCTTTAAGATATCACAGAGCATGTCCTTTTACAGTGTCTCTCTCTCTCTCGTCGTCTTAAAATGATAACAATGCATTCAGGATAGCCGCTGGCAGATTATTAAAAATGCTAGGATGTGGGATCCATTCAACAACAAATTATCTTTTTTTTCTGTTTTTAAAACTGCACAAGATGTCAGAGCTAACTTTCAGAGACGATCAGCTGATCATTCCACTGTAACTTGGACATTTTGCATTTGCACTGGAATAAAGTTGTAGTGTGGGCATCCATTACCTGATTTACAAAAATGAACAAACTAAGAATTCTACTATAGCTTTTTCTCATGACAGAATGTTGTTGGAAGTGAACCAACTGTATATTTATTGCTGCGTTTTGATTTCTTTATCAACTAATTTACAATATATGGAGGCCCATTTCCACCACTATGATGGAAAAAAAAGGTTTATGGTATCTCATAATAATGAGATACTATTTCATAACATTGACTTACTATCTCATAATAATGAGGTGTGTAGTTGTATGTTTATCCGTCGTTTCTGGGACTTGTACATCAAGTCTGGAGTGGTAATAGACACTGTCTCAGTCATTGTCATTGTCACTCATGTCTGTCTCACTCAAAAGTTTGGCGGAGAAACTGGTAGTAGAATCGAGCGGGTGTGAATACAGCGCCCCGCTCTCATGAGATAGTAATTAATTATTATGAGATAGCAGGTCATTATGGTGAAACAGTATCTCATAATAATGAGATAGTAAGTCAATATTATGAAAAGTATCTCATTATTATGCGATGCTTGCTCATTATTATGAAATACTATCTTATAATAATGAGATAGCAAGTCATTATTATGAGAGAGTAAGTCATCATTATGAGATAGTATTTCATTATTTTGAGATAGTATCTCATAATAATGAGACAGCAAAATCCTTTTTTCCATCATAGTGGCGGGAATGGGCTTCCAAAACAATATCAATCAATATCAATATTTATGGTTTTCTTCACAACAATGCCGATTATTTTGACCAAAAAATATATTTCTACCTGTCTCTAGGAACATCCAAAGCAGTATTGTAGTCTGGAGGGCCCCCAGGTAACATGTTGAAGAGTAGGTGATTCATCCCTTTGTCCCACCTTTAAAAACATACACAGTATTAGTGCTGGAATGTTGAATTAATACATTTTTTTAAACAAGAAAAAAAACAATCTTACTATTCTATTGGGGATCTAAGTAATCATCATATCAAAATACAAAACGTTCATGTGAACATGTATCTGCACAAGCCAAAGGGGAAAAAATCAAGTTAGACATTAGTTACATAAGAGAGCGCATACAGACAGATGGGAAGGTTTTTCCATTGCTCAAAATTGTTCATCAAAGTATTTCATTTTGATGAAGTGAATACAATAAAGTAACAAGTGATAAACAGTGTAAATGCATAGATATTTATTAGATCAAATGAGTCTGTTCCTAAAAATAACTTCAGAAAGGTTCACTCCAGGGCAAATAAATGCGATGATGTTCACTGAATCATTCATACAACATGATGATGAAGGCAAATTAGAAAAGTGACTTGAGTAAATGCTTACCTCGGCAACATTGCCAGGGCCTGGGCAGTCTCCCTGATGCGAAGCGAGTTCTGATTCAACACATCGATGGATGGAATAAAAAGACAGGCCCTGGTGACGTCATCAGTGTAAAAGTCGCTGTCTGAGATGGCGCTGAGAAGGTCGTTGTATTCTCGGGACAATCCCGTGCTGCTGATGGGAACCCCGAGCTCGTCTACAAACCTCTGCAGCGAGTAAATGTACACCTACGAAACAACAAACAAGAGACCACCACAGTTTAGAACAGGGGTGGGCAATTATTTTGTCTAAAGGGCCACATTGGGTTTTAGATGTTGATGAACGGGCCGGCCAGGTGGTGTGAGAAACTGACCCCCAAATGAAGATTGGAGGTGAACTAAAAATCGTGCTTGATGGACGATTGACAGAGAAAATATTTTGAAAAGCCTGTAAATTGGTCCAACCAGAGATGGATGATGAAGCTCCAAATGATGTTTGGCTCCACCTACTTGAGAGCACATCCTAGCATGCCAGGTGAAGGGGGGGGGGGGGTCTGACACTTTTTCTAACCAATCAAGCTGATAACCTTCTTACTTTGGCTTTTGGAGAAATTATTGTGGTTGTTTGTGCACATTACCTTGATGCGGTTCTTGGGGTTGTATCCACACCTGTACACATCAAAGCAGGTGTGCATGCGGCAGCTGAGGTCCCCCCTCTCAGGGATGGGACTGGAGACTGGGAGGCGGACGAGGGGGGCGTCGTGGACACTCCGCTTGTCCAGGGTCCAGTCTGCCGTGGACTCGATGGAGTGGGGCCAGAACTGAAACATCCCGGTGGCAATGAGTCCGAGCAGCACCACGGAGAAGAGGGTGATGTAGTAGATGCGGTGCTTGGTCTTCATCCGCGGGATGAGAGCCGGTCCCCGGGAGCTGTACTTCCCCGAGGCGTACATGCCTGGTCCTCTGTTGTCCACACAGCCTCTGCAGAGACAAACCTGTGGTGAACGATGGCCGTGTGGAGTAAACAAACAACCTCAAACAAGGGACGTCAATCACACAATCAGAAGCACGAATCTTGCTCTCAGCTACTCAGCATCCTCACGATGTCGTTGTTATGACGTTGTTGTGACGTCACACGACTATGTTAGCAGCTGATTTATCGAGCTAATATCATCCACGTCACTTGCCTCAGCCCCTGACGTTACGTGAGAGGAATACAAGTGTAAAAGTCCCAGCAAACAGCGATGGGAACAGCTGATGTTAGCAGGAAGCTAACCCAGGTAGCTAACGCTAACAGCACTAGCGTCACTGCCCTCCGGCGGCAAAACCACGTAAACAACAAACAAAATGTCCACTTTACCTGCCGAGATGCTCAAGTACACGGGCGTCAACACTTCGGTGTTAATTCATGGCATCGGCTACGTGTAGAACAGCGATGCTAAAGCAGCACAGAGCTAGTGCTAGCTGCAGGAAATCAGAGGAATCCTCTGCTGCTGGAGATACTCGGAAGTCACTCTTCTTTGCGGGCGGTCGCGACGCCGTGTTCGCTGCATCCGGGCACTGTCTCCCTCTGGCGGTCACTTCTTCAAACTGCGCCCTCAGAGAACTCACTGCTATTCCCAAATGGACAAGTAAATAATAAATAAGAGATAATACTAAATGGACAAGTAATCGGACAGAAATAATACTAATACTAAAACTAATAATAAACTCTAAATAAAATCAATAAACATACTTGTCAAGTGTGAATAGACAGACGGATATAATTGCTGTACTGGTAGCTGTACATAACAGTGAGTCACTCTTACTCAGTTACCTCAGTAACTGCTTTCTGAGACCAGCCTCAAGTGCGTCGTTGGTGTTATCAACACCTCCACCATAATGTTTCATTTAACCTATAAAAGCTCCATTGGGGCTTGCAGCACTGTTGTAGTGCACCTACACAGGGCTTAAATATAGCTGAGAACAGCTCATGCCATACTGACTCAAAACCTATCTGCACTCAGCATTTCTATAAAACAGATTACACATTATCTTTACATAAAGTCGAAAATGCTACGTTTTTCAGGATGAGTACATTTAGAAAAATATCTTCAAGAGTACATTTTATAACATCTTGCGTAGGCCTACTCCAAAAAAAAATTAACAAAAACATTTCCAAACAAATCTGTATTTGTAGAAAAAAGTAACAAACATACAAACGCTGGAAGGTGGACAACTGCGCATGCCTCTGTGGTTCACTCGCCTGAACAAAACCACAAGTGTGTCTCTGCTGTTTACAGAAATATGACAGAAATCCTGAGTTATTTTCATGGTTTGTAGTTTATTCCATTACAGGCAGGGCGGTAAGGGGAAGGGATAAAATACATTCTCATTGTGGGGCAGGAAGGGAGGGAAGCAAACCAGGTAAACATGGACAAGACATAGTTGAAATATTCCTTTCAGTATAGACCAATTTGTAAATCTGCCAATAAATGTGAATAAATAACCTTCGGATGATTTTTTTTTCTATACCTCAATACTGATATCTTTTAATATAGTCATTATCTTTTTCTTATTATATATTTGTTTTCTACAAGACTCTATTGGAATTCAATTCTTTTAGACATCTGCATAAATAATTACATATAGAGAGGATGGTGCTGTACACATCATGGTGAAAAGTAGTGCCTTCTTTCAGCAATGTTCAGTGTATGACCGGCTTCAAGCAAAGCTACTCAATGTAGGAAATCACTGGCTCAGCCAAAGGGCATATTTTGTGAGAGACTATTGGGACAGGGAGCATGATTGGAGTAGTGTTCGACTGTAAACTGGCTGGAACTGTCTGTCTGCTGTAACCACAGCAAATCCTGTTCCAAATACAGAAAAAAGTTGTGCAGATCACGATGGCTTGTTGGTGGCGCTGCACCAAAGGTCACTGTGAGCTGGCTGCCACTTGCCAGCATGTTTCACCACTATGAAAAATTTGTAAAAAGAGCATATTGTCACCATGCCATGGCAGACTGTCAAATACTTTTCCACTTGGACAGGAAAAAAAAAAAAAGCTGAATTATACAATTCCGTACATTGGGAAAGTCTTTAAAAAAAGTTTCCCCACAGTGTCCCAACAACTGTGATAAAAAAACAAACAAAATCCACTGACATCAAACCAATCTGTTGCAAAAGCAATAAGGATAGTAAATACCATCAAATATAGCAATCATAAAAGTAAGAACAACATTATCGGTAATAAATAATGAAAATAGTGAGCCACCTTTTACACCCCAAGTGATATGGAAGATTGTATGCCACATATTTATATTTGACACATTTAATGTTTGAGCTCACTTATTAATTTAGTCCAATCTCAGATGCCTGAGATGAACCAGATTAAAGGGAAGCGACACAAACTGCATGAAAAGAGTGGACACACATGAGAGCGACTGTTACGAGATGCCTTATACCTGCGTTCTTTCTAATGTCCAGCAGTGGCAGCTTCAATGGTTGCAGTTCAAGCTTGTGTGTCACAGAATTCCTACCCCTTTTTTCCCCCCCAAACGAGTTTAGATCATATTGTCATCTTTTTTCCCCCAATGATGGTCCCATTTCTATGCTTTCAGCTGTACCCATCCATTTCTGAATACAGTCTATGGGAAGAAAACACCAAGACTCCAATAATGAGTGAGAGCACCTTGAGAACAAGAGATTATAATCTGGGACAGCCCACAGTTTGGTCCTGTCTGCAGCCCTGCGTTAATATGCTCTCAAATATGTTGTTGTGTACACATGTTCATACATCATGACTTTGACAGTGATATCAGCCATGCTACTCTGAAATGCATAAACCATGCGGACCCCAGACTCGGGCAGGTTGCTAAGAGGTCCCAGAGGAGTAAAGATACAGTAGTTTCGGAAAGGAGGACAGCTATTAGCAAATTCATTTTTGTGGCCTAGATGTTGACGCCAGGGCGAAGGCGCAGAGATTTGAAGACGAAAGCCATGGCAGTGTTCTAAGGTCAGGATGGCATCTTTTCCGAGGTGTTGCTGTTTAACAGTCTACATGGGAACCAGCAGAATGGGGGGGAGGGTCATGAACGTAATGTGGGGTTGTTGTTTAAATAAAGTATTATCCATATACATATACAAAATTACATCTCAGAAATACATTTGGCAATAAAACATCTGATTTTTTTTTTTTTTTGGCAAAGGGGATAATTGAGCAAATACTGTATGATGTATGCAGGAGTATCCCGATGTCAATCTAAGTGGCTTAGTGACAATTTCTCTTTATAAATTAAGAAAAACAAATTCATGCACTATAAAGAATAACCAAAAGACTTAAAAACATCCATAGGCGTCTGTAATAACTTTGTCACAATCACTAAATTTTTAAGACACATGAATTCTCACCAGTAAAACACACTTATTCTCTTTCTCAATGTCAACTCTGAATAGACCTGAGTAACATTTCAAAATGTCTTCTCACCTCTATTGGTTGACCAAACATGTCTGTCTTCACATTCCTGATTTTTTTTTTTCTAGAAATCAAAATAAAAAGAAAAGCTGGACAAACCTTCCAGAGCTGTTGAGGGTGCAGGAAGTTGTACAGTACATGAGCCTAGATGATGTGCCTATGCTAACCTCTTCTACAGTGTTTTTTATTTTTATTTTTTCAAATCCCTGCTCAGTTAACTATTCTCCCTTTTTGTTTTGTTAGTCAGGGAACAGATGCAATGCTGAGGCGCCCCTACATGGGTGAGACGACATCATTTTGGAATGGCATTGTGAAGCTACAGTTATTTATTTTCACCCAAAAGCAGCACAGCCCCCTGGCATGCAGAGAGAGGTATCTTTTTTTCTCTTTCAGTCATTGCAATAGTGTGAAAATGTAATAAACAGAGTTCAAACGGGACACCTGAAGGATGGACATCGTGAGTCGGTCGGTCGAGGTCTGTCGCAACATCTCCGATGATTGACCGCATTCCACTGCATGCATGTACTGTGATATGTTTTAAAATTCTGGATGACTGCACCACTTATTTAGAGCAAAGATATCCTCTGGACTCCACTACACCATAGAGGAGAGTGTGTTCTCTTCGGGACAGTGGCAAGGGGTAGATGTTCGTAGGGAGTGTATGACCACTGGGGCGCTCTCCCCGGGAGAAAGATCGTTGAGCTCCTCAGAGGATGAAAGTGGGAAGGAGGGCGACAAAGAGATTCCAGAGGAGGGATCGGCAGATCCCGCAAAAGTACGTGGGGGCTTGGGGACAAGATTAGGCTCCAGTGTTGCTCTGGCCAGGAGCTGCTTGTCATCTAGCAGCTGTCCTTCACACTCAACCTGCCCCAGGGAGCCCCGGCCCGACTCCGACTCGCCGTCAGACAGCTCCAATGGCGGTGAGCTGCTGCCGTCCAGTCTGAATAGAGAGTCTAAGTACTGAGCAAATTCCAACACTGCTTGGCTGGGGTTTCCATTGGAGAGTTGGGGTGGAGGGGTAGAAGCTGCCGGTCTGCTCTCTGCCTTGAAGTCCTCCTCAGTTGTGTTCATCTCCCACTGTTCCTTTTCGCCATCCTTTGGTCTAGAATCCACTTGTGGACTGAGGGGCGCGTTAGGCGTGCTACCTGGGCTGTAGACACCGGGTATTTGTTGGTGATCTGGAAGCATTTTAGGGTTGGAGTTAGGCTCCCGGTTGAAAGGCTGAGCCAAGGCGCTCTGGTTTAGCAGAGCTGGGGAACGGTGTCCACTGTAGCATGGTGTTGCAGGGGACAGACGCATGGGGTTATCAGGGGTGGATGCGGATTCTTGTGGGGTAAAGAAAGGCCCGACTTCACCCAGGTGTTCTGGCGTGGCCTCGCAGAGGCAGTCAGCAGCTAGTAGCTCAGTGCGAGAGCTCAGAGAGGGGTTCTCCTCCGGAATCGGGGCATCCAAAGGGAACGGGAGGCTGCTCAGCATTGGAGAACCCCTCAGTGCGGCCGAGGAGCGTCGGGAATCCAGACTATAGAGGGACTCTGCATCTGAGAGGCTTTCCATGACAGCCAGTGGAGCTTTACGGTCCCTCAGCTCCACTGCTAGGCGCTCTCGCGCTCCACGCAGCACTACTGGTACTGGAGGGGGAGGGCACTCAGAGAAACCGTCCAAAGATATTTCAGACTGGGCACACGAACTAGAGATAAGGAGAAGAAAGGAGAGTAGTGACAGGGAAAGGAGGATTCAAAACACACAACAGACAGGGCAAATAGGAAAAACACAAGTTACAGAGGATTTGACAGGGGAAAAATGGTAAAGTGTTAGTATTACAACCACATCTGGTTACTAAACACCAAGAGAACACCACAAAAATAACATTACATATAGATGGAAGAACAAACAGAGAGAAGGACAAGAAAGCCAAGAGTCTATCCTAGTAGTGTCTGATCCAGGAAAAGATAACATCGATTCAGCTATTACTATCAGGAGGTCACATTGGCTTTGGACAGGGGCTGAACCAGAGGGGACGTGGGGGGAACTGAATACTACCATACGTTGCAACTGCTCTGTGGTCAGACAGCGTGCGTGTATGCGTGCATGAGAAAAGGGAGGACATTATGAAAAAAAATTAGTTATTGCATGCTTTTCTTACCGTAACAATGGTTTTTGTCTTTTTTTTATAACCAAAAGGGACGGTCAGGGATGGTAATTTTGAGAGAACAAAGTAGCAATTAGTAGCAGTCATACTGTTAGTACTGGTTTGACACCTTCAAGCAGTTACAGATTATGCTTTTGTTTTACTCTTCATGTGTGATGGGAGATAGAGAAG
Organism: Mullus surmuletus; assembly: GCA_903171835.1. Lineage (NCBI taxonomy): Eukaryota > Metazoa > Chordata > Actinopteri > Syngnathiformes > Mullidae > Mullus > Mullus surmuletus. The sequence continues at coordinate 592,364 of CAESWR010001956.1, forward strand.
AGAAGGAGGATCAAACAAACTGTTTCATAAATTCTTTTAGGCTCACCACACCACAGTAAAACCTGATGTACTAACCGAACACTACTGTTCCTGCGGTGGTGGGTTGTAGGTGTCGGCTGCTGGGATGTTGTTGATGCATCCATGAACAAGCTCTCTGGGTTCAGGTCCACCTCTGTGGGGCTCACCATGATCTTTGCTGCAGACAGCAAAGCCGTTTTTCCTTTGTTGTAGTTCTCCAGCACCTGTCACAAGCACAAAAGGTAAACACCAACACATGACTTGTGGCTTTACAGACCGGGTTAGACTTGCTTTGTACTACCCTGGTTTGGAAAATAAATTCAAAAACCACAAACTTGCAATGCACCAATATTCAATTCAAAATTCAAATATTCTTTCATATAAAGTGTCACTCTTGTGACAATGGACGAGATTAAAAACAGGCTTTAGATTAGAAATATATAATCTATTAGCCAATATTAGTTGGTAATATTATCAACATACAAACAGTTGAGGAATTAGATACACAAAATTTCTCTGCTTCATCTATATTTATCTTGAGATACGATAAGAACAGCCACGGAGTAGTATCAGATAAATGTGAGTGCAGTCTAAAGGTGAGCTTCACACCTACTCCATCTGACATTTAACACCCACAGTACTGTCATGGTTGCCTGTGGAGGAACTACATAGGACTTTTAAGTGAAAGGAACAGTGATCCATAAGACTGTTGCACACGTAAATTCAAAAACATCCAAGGAAAACCCACTTTCCATTTGGACTGCGATAAGTGAATAGTAAAATAATGTGAGGACAACAAACACTGATTGGAAAATTAGGCGACACACTGTTACACACATGATATTAGCTTTAATGAGTTAAAACATGATGGAGACATGAAAAATAAAGACAGTAAAGTGCGCATAAGAAAACGTACATAACAATTGTCAATGGGATGAATGACAAAACTTAATGGAATGGAAAGATGTAAACATAGAAAATGTTGACATGGTGAGCATGTTAAAACAGCATCACGCACGCACACGCACACACCCAATTAGAGTCACAAACATGATGCTGTTACACAGGTCAGTGCTGCAGATGTTTCTGCTGCAAGTGACAAACAAACACCACAATTGGCACGCACAAACATGCAAAAAAAAAAAGAACAAACCAAATGTAATATGAGGGTGCATCCTCTTTGTGGGAAGATCTGTAATATCTAATCATCCCCACAGCCATCTATGAATCAATAATTTATGAAGGCACATTATGACACACTATTATGAAACATGCATGCTGATGGACATCAGGATTTAATTAATTAATTCCTTGATTTCATAGTGTTATTAACAAATGGGCTCCATTCTACTGAGTCATTACAAAGAGGAAATTGGACATTTGTCAGATTCAGAAAGCAGCAATTTCACAGCAGAGCAGCAGAGCTGCACATAGCACCCCGTATTTACAAATTTGCTCTCCCTTGTTCCTGCATCTGCTGCTGAGGAGTAATTGACAATCGCCCTGAAGGGATTATGAATGAGGGAAGAGCTGAAAGATGGCAAAAGACATCCAGGGAGTTGAGCTGAAGTGACTGAGAAACCTCAAAAGAACCCAGCCAAGAAGAAAAGAAAGAGCAGTTAATGTGGAAGAAATGAGGTTACCATGGAAACTACAAATACATTTGCTCAAGGACCTGGGTTAGCAAGTTCACATCACAGTACTTGACCAAGAGTACTGAAGTTGTGAGAGGGATGGAGAAGAATGAAGGGTTGATAGATGACAAGTTGAAATCATATTAATAGGAGAGAAAACCCAGGTGATTTGGGCTGATCATGCAGTGCGTCAAAGGTCATTTTTAAAGCAATTACATAATGTTAATCAGCTTTTCAATTGTGACCTTGGGCCTTCCCTTCCTGAATGGAATGCAGGTTGACGTCCTCTGACGGACTTGTTCAGACTTGTCGTCTCGAACTACATCTTTGTCTGAATTTGCTCAAGTACACAGAAGGAATGAGCGAAGTATGTTCGGCTTCCCTGTGCCTGCTGATGATTTGAATCCTGGTCTACATCTTGGGATCTTGGAGACGACACACTTTGCATGATTTTTGCACCTACGTAAAAGAATGATAGCAATAAACAGGCTCCCTATTGGTTTGGCAGATCATAGACTGGTCATTTAATTACAGTCATAAGCCCTTAACAGAAAACGGAAGAATTGACCTCTGATCTTTTTTGGCAAGAGTATTCTACCATGTTAAAGAAAGAGGAACAGGATTTGACACAAACGCAAGAATTGGGTGGGTCTGTTCATAGAAGAATGCATGACTCATTCTCATGTGAAAGTGCTACTATCTGTGGGACTGCTGGAAAGCGGCGAGATGGAGACCAGACACGGCTGTGAGGCAGTAGTGCAGTCTGACAGAGGAGGAAGCAAAATAGATGCAGCATCTGAAAAAGAAGGAGCAGTGACAGCCACGGGGACAGAGAGCTGCTCCGTTTCTGTGACGGAGGAAGTATAAGGCAGCTCTTTGTGGTTGGTAGGAGAGGCAGTGACAGAGGGAAGATCGTTAGAGATCGACTCTGTTTCTGGGAATATCAACACAGTGGTGCTGCAGGCGGCCAGATTGACCTGGAGCTCCTCGGGTTCCAAGTTTTCCTGCTCAGACAGGGGACAAAATGGTTCCAGTACCTGCAGAAACACCAGAGGCATCACAGCGCAGCCTGGGCACAGCCAATATACATAACCACACAAACACACACAAACACACACAACACAGATCCTGAAGAGTGAACCAAACCATGTACAAACCCACTGTGCCCAAGCAAAAGAAAACGTACAATTTTAACTCCGCAGCCACAAAGAAAGTACATTTCCCAAAACAGATTCGTCACATGCAAAGGTACTGCACACATTTACGCCCTGTTACCAGAACAGTTGGCCAAAGCCAATGTTGCACGCACGCACGCACGCACACATCATCACCTAAGTGATTGATGCACAGCATCACCATGAGTAGGATGATAAAAATGAGTGGTAAACTGAAGGTTAACGATGGACCATACAAAATCAAATTCCAATTTTTTTGGGGGGGGGGAATTACAACAAGACAAGAGAATGCTATTATAGTGTCAAAATGAGAGAACTGGGGGTTTTAACCAAATGTCTACAAACTAATTTTCAAAACCAATATAATTTAATTTTCATTTTTATTACAATGGAAGTCTGTCTGCAGCTCCACATGTGGGTACGTTCACAGTTTTTCCACTCTGCTCAAGTCATTAGCCTCTGGAGCTGCTCACCAACTTTTACTGTAAGGCAGGAATCTATGTCTTCAACAGTCCACAGAGCAGCAGTCCACTTTTTAATAACTGCACAAAACTATAAAAAATGAAATGTTAACACTCTTCATCCAATCATTTTTACTATCCAGTATTTGTACATTTGAAAAAAGATGTAAAAGATTATTCAGCACCACTTCAATTAAGAACAGTTTTCCAAATCCACCTGCATGCACACGGATTTAAAAAATAAAGAAAAAAAAACAACGCACCTTGTTGAGGCCCTCCATCACCATGTGGGGCATGTGCTCATTAAGCATCGCAGGTGATATGATGACCTCATTGAAGGCTTTGTTGTCCCCCCACAGAGCGGAGTAGGTCGGGTCCTCCTGACCGCAGCTGCAGAGGAACAGTGGGATAGAGCGTCTGTCAGCGTCCGTCAAAGACAAAGTGGGCATACATTCCGATTTAACCTTTACCTCTTTTAAAATGCTGAAACTTTAGTGATTATATCTTTGTCAGCCTATTCTTTCGCTGTTTTATTTTTTTTTGTAGATAAATATCAGGAATGGCATAAGACAAACAAACATACAAACAAATCGTTATTCCACTGCACAGGAACTCAAGGGGAAGGTT
>CAESWR010001956.1:598640-609809 GCA_903171835.1 Mullus surmuletus
TAGTGAGGAGGCCCATTCAACACATTACAAAAACAGTCTAGAAGAGGAACTAACATTTTATGAAGTGGATTCTGCCCGTGTTCCATGACGCATTTTGCTGAACGTAGTGAAAAAGTCCCAGGTTGCTATTCAAAGAACAGCCTGAGAGCATCATATATTTCTTGGGACAAATCGTGCATTGACAAAGGATTTTATTTGTCATCTGCAGAGTCCAGAGTTAATACTCACCTTTGGCTTGTTACTTTTCTGTAACACTTCCAGGAGGTGGCGTCGGAAACCCTCCAGTTGTGACAAGCCGAGCCTATAAGAGAAACCAGTAGCAGAAACGTCTATGCCTGGAACACTGGAATAGTAGTGAATTAACACTGGGTGCAGTAAAGGAGTTACCTTGGCACCAGATCTTTTCCTAATACCACAGAGGTGACAAACTCTTTGGAGTACTCCATGGCATCCTCACTGGTCCCATGAAAAAAAATAATAAAGTCATAAAGTCATTCCACATTTACAATAAAATGTGCTTGAATCTAAATAAACCATTTCATATGAGAGTATATGATCCTATATGATATCATATAAGAACACAATTTGATGGACTCCCTCACACAATTCTGCTTCAATTCTTCAAGCGTTGTCCCTCCATATTGACAATTATTTTGGTAAAATAAGTACAGTAGTAGAGAAACTATGCTCATGCCGAGAGAAAGCTTACCTACCTTCAGTATTTGCCTAAAGTGTGACAGAGAAGTCACCTACACACCTGCTTTGCATGGATACATAATGCTGATAAGCATGCCATCTTGCAGAAGAAAGACTTTGGTGTCATTTAAGCAACAATCTGCTTAAATGGCTATACTGGCTGTAGTAATCGAGGTGCAACTTGGCACACATGATGTATCATTTTTTTGCCTGTATGACTAATACACTAACCAGCGAGACAAATGTTCTCTTCTTTGATGAAAGTGTCTAACTATACTGCACGGCAGGTGCAGCTTTTACTGCCATAATGACATGATTGAACATCCAAAGAGGTGAGGCTATAAAATAAGAATGAGGTCTTTAACCCACAATAACAACTCCTCAAGAAAAGTCACTGAACACAAAAAAAACCTTCACAGTTGTTGGGTATAAAATCAAAACCATTTCTTTCCCAAAAGATTCCCTCTTTCTTCTATATGATAGTAGTGGAAAAAGCCTTAACATATTGTTACAAAGGCTCACCAATGTTCAAACCATTTGCAATCTGGTAACCCCTGAGGCCAAAAAATACCAGTTGTCATAATTCACTAAACTAGTCAATGACATTCTGTAAGGTTAAAATATAATGACTGTAAATGATCCCTTCATTCTAATTATGCCTCTGATTTCTCATCTGAATGCAAGTATCTTTTGATCAGCTGTTCTTACTTGACTAGAGTGTAAAACAAAAAGTACACTGCAACATTTAGCCATCTCTTGGTACCAGCTCGTATTCAGCATGATTTGCATAGCAAACACACTTAATACTGCAGCCAGCTGTATATTAGGCTGTCCGACAGAGCTTTAGCATCGGCAGATGAAATGCTAATGAACTCTGAATCCACAGGAGCAAAAATAGACTAAATAGTCAGAGAAAGGGAAACAAATGAAAGCGCAAACCAGAGCTTTTTTGTGGATATTTTTCCTAAAACTGACCTTATGACCGTTTAGGACCAACACAGTGGGTAACAAAACTCAAAACCTGGTCAATGTCGGGTTTCTAACTGCTCAATTTTGTTTTACAAGCATGACATTAGATAATGTGACGATAATAGATCTGCAATAACAATATCACTCATTGCAATTTGTTTAGTGTATTTTCTGAGAAGTATGTGATTATTATTACTACACTTTGCCCATAATACTTTACATTATCCTCAGAAACAAGACAATTTATTTTGAGAGCAAAGGGCAGCAATTTGTCTTGTACAATAGCAGCTACTTCCACAGATTAAATAAAAGTATTAAAATACATTTCTGGTTACACTCTGGTCATGAGCAGTGGTGTGCAATAATGCAGGTGCTGCGTTACAGAGATCTTGCAAACACAGCCGTGTTCTGGGCTTAACCTGTGTCAGCAGTATGGTATCATGATGTCAAACATGGGTTAAATGTGTGACTATTCTGCAAGCTGGGATTTAGAAGCAAAAGTGACAAACATTTCTTTACACAGTTCCTCCACAGTATACTCAAACAGAAATGCATCATCTGACACCAGACCTCTTGTGTAATATATTGCATATTGTGAAAACACAGAGATTGACTCACCTAAGAAGGCCACCAGGTGGAGAGTAAGAGTAGCAGTGAAGTGTGGGGTACTGAGGTCTTAGCAGGAAGGAGAGGATAGCAGCGGTGCCCGCACCAAGAGAATGTCCTACTATCACCAAGCCATAGTGCATGGTGCCTTTGCTCTGTTGGAGAAATAGAAAGAGTCGTAGGAGGAAGTCGCGAGACATGTATCTAATACAAATGTATGCACGTGTAATGCTGCAAAGCAAATTAACTCTTGAGGCAGCTACTGCAATAGCCAATAACAAATCAGTTCAAAGCACAGAAAGGTCCTGAGGATAGAGTCAGGTACCAAGTCTCTTCCAAAGGCTTGTGACAGTATCATTTCTTGCTCCAGTTTCTTCTTAATGTATTCTGCAGAGTAAACCATCCCCTGAGAGAGACAAGAAAAACAGACGTATTCAGTGGAGGATGAGACAGCAAGAATAAGCATGCACCCGAGATCTGCCTCATTAAACTCTTACTTAAATATTCAGAGTAATTAATCCACTTTTAACCAGTGCACTGAGCTTTGAGGTCATGGAGATAGAGAACACAGAAACCTGAAAAGGTAAAAATCTCTGAGGCCATGTTTTAGCTCATTATAAGTAATACAGGTGAGCAGTTTATAGCAATAAACTCTAACCTTGTGACCAAGCCAAGTCCCGTGCTGCTCCTCCACCGGTAAACGTTCAGAATCCCCCGTCAGGTCAGTCAAGGCATCCTGATAGGAAGGAAACACAGTTGAAAAAAAATAGCATATTACGAAAAGAGAGAAGAGAAAACAAGTGGATGAGGTAGACAACAGGGCATTTGGTGATAGAAACAGCTGGAAATGCCATTCATATCAATGTTATATTTGTCATTTCCCTTTGACGCTTTGAAATGAAATCCACAAAAGTATAAACCCACACAAACAAGTTATTTGAATGCATTATGATTTAGCAAAAGGGTTCAAAATAATTGCGTGTGCTCATTTACTTGTCAGCCTGTGAAAATAGTTGAATCGTGTCAACTGTGACTCTGAAAGGAGCACACAGTCTTGCAAAAAATACCCCAGATGACGTCACTATGAAAGGGCTGTGCTACACACTGGGAACAAGAACACAAACAGCTATTATTCAGCTACTACAGCAGGGTCCAGACTTTTTGGATCTTAAGCCACACTCGGCTAAGAGGAGGGTAAACTCCAGTTAGTCCTACTTAGGACCAACATACACACATTTTCAAATTTCCTTACCTGGAAAACTGCATGATTTGACTCGTGAGGTTGAGTCGTTGTTTTTTTATACATCTTACAATATAGGCAATTTTTTTCCAAATGTTGCGTAATAAAACGGATAGGGCATTTCGTGTACTTCTGTCGTGTTTCAGCTCTTTTGCGTGCTGGGTGTAGGAGTTCCACAACACTTTATTAAACTAGAAGAACTTCTCTGCTCTGGAGGTGTTGAAGCTGTGAGGTGCTGAGTGAGGCAGGGAACACTTGTGTTTTGAGAGGGGAGAAACTGCTACTGTGAAAAGAGATGGAAAAACAGAGTCTTACCTTTGGCGATAACGTTCCTCTGATACTGATGACAACCTTCTTTTTTGCATGATCCACTGCCACAAAGAATGGAGTCTCATAAACCTGAATGGGCGATGAAAAGCAGGCAGTGAAGGAGCGAAAGAGTAAACTTTGGAAATGTAGGGCCACTTGCTGCCGAGCAAAGTCAGCACTTCAGCAGTTTTGGACACCAGATCTTCCCACACTTGGCAAAGACATAAAGTCACTTGACATGAGAAATGCATGGAGGGAAGCTGAGCACTGGCCAATTTTACTTTGCAGGGTCCTGATTTAAAGCTCATCAATACCATGAGCTGCAAATGAATAAATCGCATGTTTTCATTTGCAACTATTTTGAAATTATAATTGCTATTTTGCGGAATTTTAACTATCAACAGTGATTTTGTGAACACATGGTGGTGTAGAGTAGAGACTTTGTATCTTCACAGGGTAACAAAACACAAAATTAACAAGTGTGAGAGATGTCAATTTCATGACATTACCAACCCAATCATTGGTAAGTGAAATCAAAAGACCATTGTCTGCTGTGTGTGACACGCAAAACCAGAGCTCTTCCAGCAGAGTCTTAGAACAAAAACCTAGAAATGAGCATACTCGGTCAAAAGCCAGTCGTTCATTAAGAACCAGTACAACGCCCAATTCCAACTTTTCAAGTGTGCCTTAAAATTCTGGTTAGCAGCGATTACAAACAGAATCTGTGACAGAAAAAACACAGCCTTGGTGGAGTCAAACACCTATTGATAGGTTACTGCAGAGGATTCAGAAAAAACTCTCACTCCATTCCCCACATTTAGACACACAAGTGGGAAGTGAAATGTTATGAAAACAGACACTAATGATGTCCAAAAATATCGTAAAGCTGCTCATTTTGTAACAGGAGTACAATACTGCACCAGAACCCCTTCAATTTTAAAACTGGTGACCACTAGAAAGATATTACTCAGTATGGTCCTCCATATCTGGAGATGCATCACCGACCCCATAGTGATGCCATCACATTTCTTATGTCTGAATGCAGATTCTACAGCTTTCAAACACATTTCACATGCAATTAAATAAACATGAGATAACACTGTCTCCATGAATCTGAGCCTTTATGAATAGAAAAGTTAAAAAAAAAGATGGACACTGGAATAATTGGTCTTACTTGGCAGGCAAAGCCCAAATGACTGCACATTAGCTAACTGTCTGATTACTCACCGCATCATGGCAGGACGTGTAGACAATATGAACCTGCTTGAGGTCCCTGTCCAGGAAGTGTCTGCGTATGGCCAGGACATTACAACCGCAGCAATTGTCCTCCTCCACAGTCACTGACTGAGACAGCCGAGAGCCTGAAACTGATGTGCAGCTGCAACAGGAGAGAGAAGATTAGAAGGAAACAGGAGATTCACAAAAGAGAACAGGAGTAGGTGTGACATGCACAAAAGGAAACAAGGCATTGCTATAGCGGTACAATACTGAAAGCCACTACAGGCAATGCGGTTGAGAGTATGCGATTAATTTGACATTACTTGTCAGTGAGTGGGTCTAACTAGAGTGGTACTGTCTCAGTGGATCATCACTTGTCGAGGGCTGGCGCATGTGAAATGTGATCCGCATTGTATGAGCTCAAGAGACAGAGAGGCCAAATAGATCAAAACTGTGCGGGTGTGTTTTTGAGTGCTCACGGGCAGGAGCTGACGAGGCGGCACAGCCCACAGGCGGGCTTCCTCATCAGGTACATGGGCCAGCCGTACGCAGCGAGGGCAAAGAGCATGTAATAACACACATCCTTGTACATGTTCATCTCAGTCTGGCAAAGGGAACGGCAGAGAAACAACAAACATGAGTCAGAAAGAATTCTGAGAGAATTCTGATCATTAACTGCCACTTAAGGTGAACGTGCGTTTATTGTTGCATATTTGTTACAATGTTTTGCACTAAGGGTAGACAAATATAGATGGCAAAAAGAAACTACCCACAAGATTATTCTTGTGTGTCATTAGTAAACAGTATGCTTGCATGATGTGCTCTTTGAATTCCACAATTGTTTGTTCGAACTTGGCTCTTTCTGTTTGTTATGCAGTTTAAGACTCACCGAGTTCTTAAGGTCCAAATATCTCGTGTTACGTGTGACAGGCATTCCAGATAGGAAGGCTAAGATGTCATTGTTGGCCTTTGGAGGAAAGACAAAACAAAACAAATGATACTTATTTTTTTCCAATGGCAGCAGATATGTATTGCAACATAAATATGTGATAGAAAGTGATACCTGGTCCAGGATAGAAGATCTTTTAGACCTCTGTCTCTGGCGAAGAAGTACCAGGCCAGCAATGATATCACTAGGCACAATGTCCAGATCTCTGAAGAACTCTGCAAAAAGGCTGGCCACTTCCGAGTACGCATCCTGGGGAGGACAGCAACGCATATCACCAGATCTTTAAGATCAAAACACTTTCATTTCTGATTTTGATTCAATCTATTTGTATGGAGTCTTTTTTTGCAAGATAGCACTGCGAAGTGTTCATCTAGCCCACTGACTTGTCATTTTAACCCTATAATGCCAATTGCATCAAATTTGATACAAGCGTTTCTGAGACCTATTGTGTCAAATTTTGTTAAAAACTTCACACAAAACCCTCTCGTATCCAATCTGATACTTGTCTTCAACCCCCTGATGGATACCTTTATCACTAGAACAATTCAGACACAGTACATGGGAGCATCCATGATTGTCCCAAGATGGCCACCTTAAGATAGTTCTCAACTCACTGGATCATGGTAAAGAAAATGGCGATTTTTACGATTTTCCAGTGACATTTTCTATAAATGTTTTAGTCATATTCTAACATGAGCACTTACTCTATTGAAGCAAGTTATAATTACTTACTTTTTTGCATTTTAGTATATAGTGAAACCGTGAAGAAAATTTGTGTTCAAATTTTATACTACAGTTAAAAAGTGGAATTTTGAATTTTTTTTTTCAAATTTCATGAAAGGGCCAAATGAAGGTTCCAGATTCAAGAGATCAGAATTTTCTGTCCATTATTTCTGGGGTCGGGCATTTTTGAGTTAATAGATATGCTTATAAACTGAACTGCCCTTAAATAAACTCCTTTTACAACTAATACTTTATTTAAAATCCTTCATGTTGTCAGTGAGTGGATGAGTAATAGGCTTCTCTTTGTCATAGTAATGACTCACTCTACAAGGGCTAATTTTAATGAGTGGCTCCCTGGACATTATCCTTGACATATTTGTGGTTTCATTCCTCTCTGTTTGGCTTTAACCGCAGAAAGGAAACTGGTAAGCGTGTGATGTGACTCACTGATTGTGTGTCCTGGGCTCTTGTGCAGCACATGAAAAACTTCAGTCTCCGGCTCCAGCTGCTAGCTTGGCCTTCTTCAAGCCTGTGTCTAATATAAAAGAAAAACAAACCCAAAACACAGGTGTCAATGCACGACTCGTTGTTCTTAATATTTGCGCTGGGATTAAAGAATCCAAAGCCCAGTGAGTACCTGAGTGTGTATGTGGTAAGGTTGCGCTGGCGCCGACGAGTGGCCTTAAGTTTGACAAATGTCCGACCCGTAGGATCAAAGGTACACATGAGAGTAATGCAGACGCTGAATATCACTAGCCAGTTGCATGCGACAATTCCTGCAGACAAAATTTGAAAATATTTAAAGTCACAAACAAGAAAACGATCTCCTTAATTTAGGACTTCCACCCCATTTGACTCACCCAAAGCCAGGTTTTTGGCAGTGACATCTGAGCATGGCTGGTAATACTGAACAAGCCAGGCAATTCCCACCACGGCATACACAAGCTCCACCAACAGAATAGCTGGAGAGCAGAAGGGGGTGAGAGGAAGTGAGTGGAATAATGATCAATAGCTGCACGATCAATACAGACAGTGTTCAAATCTTATCTGGAAACCACGAAAAATCCCTGCAACACCTCTTCACATCCCCACAGGTGTCGAAAGGTAATCCTGGATAAAAGAAAGACCCACTGAAAAAAGCGCCGGTCTGTCTTACCTAGCCGTATGTAGAGGACGTACTGCACAGCTTCCCTGGGCTGCGTGTACAGAATGCTCCCTCTCATGCTCAGCCACATGATGGCGCTCTCACAGATGAGGCAGCTGACCAGGATGCCCAGGTACCCTCTGCCATGGTCCACGAGGGTCACTGAGCACGACTGGTCTGAGCCATAGGGCAGGCCGAAGAGCACCACAGACAGAACCACCAGCCTGCACAGAGGCAAGGAAAGTGTTACTATGGTGAAACAAAACAAGTGTAGAGATGTAGAGATAGCATAAATTGATGGCATATGGGAAAAACTAAATAAATGAAACAAAAAATTCCCACTCACCAGATGCAGTGTAGTAGAAAGAGAAAGAGGGCGGGCAGCACCAGGTCATCACTTCCGACTGACCAGCGCCGCCGAAACATCACCATGCCAGGCATCACTGCCCTGTGTGAAGTAAGGTAACGGGAAAAAAAGTCTAACATATATTGTGCATCATAATCTTATACACTTTTATCACCATTAATATTTCTGGGCCAAACAACAGGTCAAACCTTGCACAAAGTTCAGCATTGATCGTCGCAATAGGGGCAGTAATTTACTATGCGTCCTCGAATCTCACGGGTAAAAAAAAGTGAGAGATGGCCACATGGATTGTAATGCACTTGCACAGAGACGAGGGGTGAAACATAATGGGCGGCAGAATAGACGAGTCTAAAGTGCTGTGCAGAAATGCACCTCTTAATGATGAAAAGACTAGAGGGGACCGGTTGTGAAATATGATGATGCCGTGCTGGTTCTGACCCTGCAAGAATGATTCTTTCACATCACTCTGTCCATTCGCTTGTTGAAAGGCACCGTGCGCTCCCTTCACTTGCCTCTGAGCCAAAATGAAATGAACTGTAAAAGATACGGCGGGAAGAGAGGAGCCACAGAGAGGCCAATGCGAGCCTTACACTGTCAATATAGCCTTATGGTGAGCTGCGTGTGTGCCGAAAAACTGAGAGGCTGCTTCGACTGTTCTGACAATGTAACCACACTGTCTGTTATGCAAAAACCTTTTAGTGGATATAGAAAATACAGGAAAAGGTAGGGATGAGTAACAGGACAAAGCAGTTCAGCTTCATTTTGAGACTTCCTGTTGAGCACTCCTTGGCTTTTTAGCGCTGCTGCAGTCCTATGAGACGGTAACACCCCCCTCATTTCAACCTTAAATACCACAGTCATAGTTGAACTCTACCTCTGAATCTTGTCAGCAAAAATAAAAACCAGCTGCAAGATCAAATATGTTACTTAAACTGGCAACCTGTGCAGATCAGGAGAAAAAGGTGAAGTAAAATGGAAGGGAAGTGCCATCTCTTCTGGTCACTGCTCCGGTTTGACCCAGATAGTTAAGAGCTTGTGCGAGTACCTGCTGGTGCAATTAAAATTCTCCACTTGGCATCCTTTTTGTGTAATAATTTTCAAGTTTTTTCACACCTCTGTTTCCTGACATTATGTGTTCCTGTTGCTGTGCCTGTTAGCATGAGTAAGAAACGATAAGAAAATAAAAAAGCCTTTTACGAATGATAAACAGATCAACAATATAAAGGAGACTTTACGCAGATCTAAGAACATCCATGTAAGACATCAAATCATTTTAATCCAAGGTTAAAAATTAAAAAGAGGGAAGAAGTAAAAAGAGCAAAACCACAATGGGAAATTCCAGTACAAAGACAGGAATAGGGATATTTCACAGTTGATCTGCGAAATAACTAAAATGAGTTATGGACAACTGAATGATACCAATTACATTAATAAAAGAAGATATCAAGAGGAGGAACAAAGGTGTAAAATTTTTCATTGAGGTATTTGCACGACTACCTTCATACTGTAGTTGCTGGATGTGTCGCATCCATCAGATCTGCTTGAAAAGCCCCCCTGCTCTATTTTCCATTATTGATGGAGATATTAGCCACTGACATCAGTGTTCACACACTTGATAAGTTGAGGTGGCAATGGTGACAAAACATCAATGTTAAAGATAAATCATGTCTAGGTGGAACTTCAACTTTTTGAACCACCATGATTAGGCACACCAACTGTTCACCTGGCTGTGAAATGCCTGCTTTAGCTGCTTGAAAATTGGCATTGAGCTGCAAAGTGATTTTTTTCTTCAAACGTAATTTGGCTTGCCGAATTACAACATTACTCATACAAAGTGTAACACACTGACGTGTGTTTGTGTCATCAGCAGAGACAATCTAAGAGATTAAAGCTATATGTGATTCTTTAAGAGTTTAGTCTCAACTCAACTAATGGTATGGGTTGAGATGAGGACCTCAGAGGGCATCTTCTTATGGCCTGTTTTCAATATATTTTTGGAATGATGCAATCCAATGGTCCTCTCACCATGCAGCAGCATCCTGATCTGACACCATTCTGACCTTGTTGACTTGTCTGCCCTCACACAAACAAATACAACAGCAGCGGCATCATAGATCAATGACCATGACTCAATCATACCAGAGGGGTTTAGTGAGTAGTACAGTAGTTAGTGACAGCTTTATTAGATCACAGGCAACACACAGATAGGACATTAATGATGCCCTGAGAATGCTCATCCAGCTGTCTGCATTATCAATTGTCAATTTGTGATCACTTGTCCCTTCAAAATGTTAGTGCCACAAAAATGTTTTATGATTTAAAACAAATACTGCTTTCAGTGTTTTAGTGACACAAAATGTCTTTGGCAGCAAGCTAACCACACCACAGCAGAGGAGTCAAACACTGATCAGTGGAGTTATAGCGTGGAGGTTTTCCTTCCAATCAAAACAGTACAGCAGGTGGTTTCACCAACTGGCAAAGAATGGGCACAAATCAGGAAATTCTGCTGCAGGGTTTAGCAGAACAAAAAAGGAAGCAACGAAGAAGAAATGAAGCAAAGGCTTCAGAGGAGAGTGAGAATATGCAATGACAAAAAGGATAGATTTCAGTTTTCTTTTTAAACATTTTCCCCTTCTATAGAGTTGCTCTACTTTTAGGTGAAAGGAAAGAAGTACACAGGGACACTGTCTGGGCTGGAGTCACATAAAAGAGGACAGAAGAGGGTGGGAAGAGGGAAGGAATGGAAAAGAAATAAGGGAACATCTGAACCCCCCTCCGCCAAAACCTCATTTAGGCCAAAACAATCAGGCCAGAGAAATCAAGCGGATCTTTCTGATACAAAAGGTACAGATGAGACCATCAGGGACACTGTTATCAGCACCATCCTCCGGGCCTGTTGCTACGATGGCTTAAATTCCCAACAGAGACCTCCGCAGTGGCAAAAAAAA
>CAESWR010001956.1:649698-668792 GCA_903171835.1 Mullus surmuletus
ATGACCACGCAAACATGTGCGACTACGGCTTTACCGTGTGGTATACATGTAGAAATATGAAGGCATATCCACAGTCACAGATTGTCTTGGCACAATCCAAACCAAACATGAAAAGACCCTTTTCATCTGAAATCAGCAATTTCTGGGGAAAGGGAAATAGGCAAACTGACAAAGAACTTAATTTTGAGATTTCAAAATAAGTTAACACAATCAATCGGAGCAGCAAATGCTTTTTATATGTCACTAAAAATCTGTGGCTGCTTCTTTTAAAATTCCCGAATAATGAATGGAGGGGAGAAAAACTTCAGAGGCAAGAGCTGAATTGCCTCTAACTGACTACAAAAAGCAATTTCCAACCATATTAACAAGCCGTTTTAATATTTGTAATGTAAGAATAAAATATGGACAAACAATAATGTGTATATTTCTAGTTTTTTGATTTTAGAAATTCACCAAAATGTGTTATATGTTAAAGGGTGTCCAGTACTTTAATTATAGCTATTGTAAATTGGTTTAAAAAATATGGCTGTGGTAAGTTGTTTAAAAAAACAACAACAAAGCACTGGTAAAAAAAAACAACTCCTCCCTCATTCATTGTAACCATGTTGTAAAACAGGGAATTCAACGATTTGACAACGGCCCCAGCATATTGACAAATAAGACTAATGAGCACTTATCGCAGCAAGAGGCACAGAGAGAGTGGGGGTAGAAAGAAAAACAAACAAACACACATACACACACACACACACGTACACACAGCGACAAATAGTCAGCAAGAGGTGGAGAGCACAAAGGTGAGATGAAATTAGAAATAGGAAAGAAAGGAGGAACTGTGGGAACAATGATGCGAACCGAGATGGGAAGATAAAGCAAAGGACTTATCTTTGCACAAAAGTTGAGCAAGAGTGAAGAAGAGGATTTGTCTCTGTTAAGACTTGGAGGATTAATAGAATGAACAAGGTGAGGTCACTGACTCAAATTAATGGGAAACTGAGACAAAGTCTGACACACAATAACACACAAGTATGAGAGGAGAGAGAGAGACCCAGAGGACAATGGGGATAAAACAAAAATGGCAGATCTGGTGTGGGGAAGCAGCAAGGTGCTCTCAGGCAGAGAAAAGGAAGCAAAGTGACATCTTATACGGGCCGGCAAAAGAGACGGAGGCTGGGGAGGAAGGGTGGGGGTTGGGGGGGGGGGGGGCAGATGGACAGGTGCTGCATGGCGAACAGACAAGTAAAAGGAAAGCGAACAAAAAAGAAAAGGATGGTAGGAGAAAGAATTGATTCGTCACTCTGTATTTATTTCCAGTGATGTGCAGGTCAGAGCACGTTCAGAGCCACTTCAGTATGTAATGGTTTCTGCGTGAAATGTGATGGAAAAATGACTCTGCATGTTCATGGGGCTATAAAACAATTAATTTACATCTTCGAAAATATAGCTTTAACACATCAGGAAACAATGTGAAACCTTGAAATAATTACATCACACCTGGCAGTCACACTGTGACACTTGACTCACGCCTGCACCGTGTGATTCCTCTTCTTTTACTGATCTTATGGGACCACTTTAAACCAAAGTGGTGTATAAGTATAACTTGACCCAACAAAGATGTTTATGATAAACTAAATGTATTCCAAAGCCTTTGATATTTGTTTGGCTTCCGTCTGCGGCTCGCTTGTCTTGATTGCATAGTGGGTGGCATTTTTCCACTCCACATAGTGTGAGGGGAAATCTATGACTAATCTTTTAAAAAGTGTTTCAAAAATAGTGCTTGAATGTCTTCATATAATGTGTGTTATATGAAAGAAAGAGCCACTGGTGTTAATATCTGTGGGATGCAGGTTGCCCAGGTATTGAGATGTTACAATGAGGTGCAGCACCAAAGGACCAAGCACATACGGAATCCCTGTTCATTTCTCTTTGCAGTCCAGATGAAACTCATCTGTTGCTTCTAACTTAAAAATAAGACTTTAATATGTCTGCAAAATCAGTGTTTTTTTTGAGAAAATGGGTGCGTTTTCTGTTGCTAAGGAAATTTCCACAAGAAGCAATAACCCTCATTATAAAAACAATGCAGCATATTTTTCATGATCTTTCTCTTGCTTCCTCTCTCCCTGCACAGAAACTTCTCTCCAGAAGATGCATCTGACACATTCAAAATGTTGGCTTTCAGTGCATTCAAGGAAGCTTTGATCCCTGACACTTTGACTGACAACCTCTCTAAGTTCTTTTAACCATACAACCACACTGTGCTTCAGAAAGTGCTTAATCCAGATTGTCTGTTTACTTGGCATTTTATGATGGCATACTGAGTTTGAGGAAAGAAAGCAACTATCAGGTGTTTAAAATTCTAATTCAAAAGCATCTTCATTGAGGATAACGCAGCTCCCTAACAACAAATGTGAAAACTCTCACCCCGCTTGGCCATACAGCACATAATATATGCCTGTCAGCCAGCTCTCTACACAGAGTCTATAAATGAGTACTTGTGAGGGGTTGTACGCTCAATGAACCCTACTAAATCAACACCAACACACAGGACAGAGACGGCATGAATCTTGAAACGATCACCCTTACATAAACGCCTGGGATTTTCTGCATCTTTTACAGAGGAGATCTTCATTTCCGACCAGGCTGTACTGCACATTTTTCCATAAATTGATGTCAACATGCAGAGCATATGGAGTACCTTTAACAGCACATGTAAAACCTGTTGTTGTTTAGCTAGAAATGCATATATTATCTTCTGCAGTCAGAGCCAATCCCACTGTCTGCAATAATGTAAAATATAAAAATAAACAATGGAGTGATGGAGACTGAGCCTATATGACACACTGATGAGAGCCCCTGTGGAGTAAATACAGACAGAAGGAACTGGCTGTCAGCAGGCAAATTTACTGTGAAAGTGATATATTAAGTTAATGACAATTAAAGATTCTTCACAAGCTAAGCATTTCACTGTTCGGATTTATTTTGAAGTATTTGCAAGAAACATTCATTTTTGGAAAAGCTATAGTAATTGTATAATGGAACATGAAGGAGCTGAAATGATCTTAAAAAGCTAAATAGGGTATTCTAAAGTAGCCTCAGTATTAAATGAACAACAATGGAGCAAAGAGTTTAAGTGCCTTAAAATAATGTCATTTACACAGGTAAGTGTATGAAGGGAGTTACATTAGAGGAAGAATGAGATTTTATCAACCACATCAGAGAATCCTGATTGCACTGCTTTGACATTTCATTCACCCCAGAAATTTCTCAAAAACACCCAGCTAAATTTGAGACACCCACAAACGATGGCACCTGCTTTTATCTCTTAATGCCTTGATTGTTGTAACGCTATCTAGTCTTCTCGTGTCTTAATCATAAGTATGTTGGAACAGAACTCTGCTGCTCGTCTTATCACACCACACCTGTTTTAGCCCCATGCAACACAACCAAATTCTCTGTTGTGAAGCCAAATCTTACAATATGCTAATATGAATGCCCGAAGTACACACATTTTCTTTACACTCAATTTCGTTTATATGTTCCACCTTTTTTCCCATTTTGTTTGCTATGAATCTTCTGCTGCCTCGAAAATGTCATATTACCTTGAAAGTTATGTACATATATACATGTATATATATATATGTATATATACATATATATATATTTTAGAAGCCTAATTGTGGCATCTGGCTGCCTTGCACATGCAGCAGAGCATCAAAACTGCAGGGGAAGGGGGAGGTTTGGAGGCAAGGCAGCTTCATCAATGCATATAAATATTTACTCACAGTCGAAGATATAATACAATTTACTACGACCACTGAGGATTAGTGCTGCAAAATATGCGAAGCAGAAAACAGAAATAACACGTGCTTCTGTCACACTGTGGAAGAAGCTGGGTGTTTTCATTATATTACTGATTACCAGCTCTCTGTGGCTATTTTGAGTCAGACTGCAATATTTAGTGGCGCAAGTGTCAAATCAAAGAAATGAGGCGTGCAATTTGTGAAAACATAGGGGCCCTTCTTGTGCTTGCTGCCAAGCATCTCATCTCAAACACATTGGTTACATAATTCATCCTGTAGAGGTTGTTGTAACCATGGCTACTGAAATATGCACTTCCCACTTAAGGTTGTACTCACTACCATCATGTATTTTACACTGGGCTGGAGTAACCATGGTAACAGGAGCCTTCAAAAGAGGGCAGTGAAATCCAAGTAACAGTAGTTGGGCATACTGAGCCCACAAAGCGATGCAGCCAAACATTTACAAAGCCTCTGGAACACATTCTTTGGCTGTCCTCGTGCCGACACTCCCTTTAACCATGTGAAAAGCACCACAGCTTCTTCTGCTTCGGCTGATTCATAAATGCCAAAAAAGGTGCAGAATAACCTCCAGCCATGATATTGAAAAACAGGCAAAAGTCCAAAATGAGCATCTTCAACATGAAGCTACCACCCCCCACCCCCTGTACTGTGGCTACTGCTGCTTCCTGAGAACACATTTGGATCAGCAGACTAAAACAAAACAAAATCTCATCTGACTATGCACTTCACTCTTTTTTCCTTTCAATGGCGGAGAAATGCAAATTTGCCACCAGTGAGATTATGAAGCAACACAAAAGAGCATGCACAGGCAATTTTTAATGGAGGTCAAGGGCGGGGTCCCAGAAGACTGCCCAATCCCAATCCGAATCTAATGGAACTCCAAAGGCTGACTTTTGACCCTGTGGCCTCAATCTTCCACTGTTTTGTGGACAGTCTTCTGTGTAATCGAACAAAGCAGGTTGTGACTTCCGAGGGGATACCGCAGACTCATTCTATCTTCTCATATCACATTTGTACTGTCTGTCAATTTTGCATTGACCAAGAAAAGAAGAAAATGAAAAGGCCTCTTATCTTGGGCGAGGTGCAAGAGAATTTTCCAGTTATATACACCAACATAATTTGAGTCCAAACCAAAGTCATTGTGATCAATATGGATTGTGTAGTAGCAGATACTGTTAAGTTACCATCGGTCGTCTACTGTATAGCATCACTTGCACTTTATGTTCACACAGTGAGCGCACTTCGCAAGGCCGACATTAATTCTGTTTTCTAAATCTGTCTTCCAAATTGGTGCCAAAGAAAGAGGTAAAAGATGAGATGAGGATATAATTGAAATGGAATCTATGTGCAACCGTATTAAATTGTTTCACGCATTTAAATGCATGCATTACTTATAATTTTCAAATTTCTATCAATCCAATAGGGTGTCCTCTCCTAGAACCATCACCATATAATGGTGGAGAGGTTTGTTTGTCCCCATCCCCGTTTGGAGCCAGCCCCAGAATGGAGAATTGTCGGTGATTGCCTGGGGCCTGTGTCTACCATGGGGGTCAGCCTGGGTTTGGTGATGTGGAACAGCCCCTTCACTGTGGGGGACTGAGCTGAACAGTCAATATGTGTCCTCGTAGCATGAGTATGAGGTCCAAAAATGATAAAAAATTCCTTCACCTCATTTATTTGCTTTCTCCATTTTTTGCCCATTGTGTGCTGAAACGAGCGGATCTGAGCGTTAGAAACTTGTGAGGTGGAAGTCACTGTCCACTCCCCCCGGCTGTAGTGGAGGCTGCTGTCGACCAGGCCCCCAGATAAGATGAGCCTTACTATTAGCTGGAGCTAGTGTTAGCTAAATGGTAGTAACTGAAACAACATATGGACAAAATAAGAGATTTAGAAAAAAATTAACCAACAATTCTGAAACGTCCTGCTGCAGCCGCAGAATCTGAACATGTTTGGGAACGGGAACCTCTACTTCTGTGTCTGATTCTGGTTCAATTAGGGACGGTTGAACGACGGCATTGCTGCAGTAAAAAACAGTGTATTGTACGCTAAGAATGTACACCAGCGAAAGCCGCATCCCCTGCCCAATAGGAGCGCTAAATTTGCGGGAAAAAACTTTTAAAATAATTTTTGGGGGGCTCTGGCAACTAAATGAAATTGTGTCAAATACCCCATAGAAGGTGACCTTTAATGTGTCCAGGGGAAAAAGAGTTGTTCCCCCTGCGACCCGACCCTGGAGAATCGGTTAAAAAGGATGATTATGATGATGACAATAAAGTGTCAAATATCTGCCCATTGCAAATTGGTCATGCTTAGTATGGTTGTATGCATACAGGTACCTTACCACCAGAAGCACTCAAGCATCTTAAGCTTTTGATAGCCAGGTAAATGATTTTCCCTTATTGGATTTATGATTTTTTCTTCACATTCATCATTTTAACCAGCTGCAATACTCTCAGACCATACAGGCACAGCTCCTCTAAAATGCATCCACATAATTGGCATATGCAGAAGTAAACTAAATAATTGCAATGAAAATGAGTAATAATGGAAGGATAACCGAGTTCCTGCTGCTTTTAATGTTCTGCTTGATGCATGTCAATTCAAGTTAGTACTAATGAATAAAGTTAGTAATAACTGTCAGCTTCTAAAAATAACCATTTATAAGTCCTTCTACCATTGCTAAAGAGGATCTAGATGTCTAATATTCCCGGACTGTGTTTCTGGTACACCTCTTTTGATCCACATACAATACGGCTGTGTTTACACCTCAATTTAAACAATCAGTTACTTGTCAAAGGGTTGTTTGCGTTTCGTTTTTGCACCGCAAATGATCATGGTACCCATCACCCTAAGAGGAACTATGACTATAATCAAAAACAGATTACAGAGTTGATAAGAAAAAGGTATTTTTGCCCTCTCTCAGTTTCAGTTTTCATTCTTGAGAAGTCACAGCAACATAATTGTGTTAACTTGCTGCAGGATATGAGATGAGTAAGAAAAATGACAAAGATTTATTGCGTTTACTTCCATCTCAGGCTTTATGATGGAAAATAAAATGTAATAATGCTTGACTTCCTTATCATTTAGGTAATTTAGACAACTAAAAGAAACAGCTGGGGTTTGCAGCTATGCTATTGCAACTTTGGAACAGTCACTCTTTGTACGTGTGTTTAGTCCAAGTGTGTGTTTTTCACCATACACTGTACATTAATGCATGGTAACTGCCCCCAGGGAGGGGGCATTCGCTTTCTTCTTCAGCTATCAACATATTTATGGGAGTCTGGCCATGCTGACAGTCATCCACACTGACAGAGTCACAGTTCGGTGACATCATCCCATCACCACAGCAGTCAACACCCTCAGGAAAAGATGGTTTTAGGTGAAAAGGGAGATATTGGGGTCCAAAAGCTTGGAGGAAGGATAGTGACTGCAACAACGACACTGCAAACTAGGAAACAAGGTTAAAAAGATGCATATGGTAGAGATTGGCAAGGAGACAAATTCTTATTAAGAAACAAAATGAGGAGCACAGAAGGCAGATGGATGGTAGAGAACATGACGGATGAGGTCCAGCAGCAGGGCCTAGGTTGGAAGTGTCTCTCCATAAACATGCTGTGTTTGGGTTCTGCTGATCATACACTCGCCCTAGGAGACCATGAAACACAATAACGCTCCCATGTCCCATGATAGATGAGGCCTAGGTTCCAATGTCAGCCCACTCAGCGGTCCCCAACGAAGGGAACAAATCACTTGGTCCCCGCCCCCAGCCCTCCTTCAACTCACAAGCTAACACAACTAATGGAGTCATCTATAGTGTTTGACTGGCTTGATGCGATTTGAATGGACTCCTTTTGCCTTCTTCTGGAGATTCTTTTTCATCCATTTGCAATTACCGTTTTGGAGTAAGCAGGAATGTTAAATGAACAATAAAAGTCAATAAAATGAAAATGCACCTCAATGCGACCTGCACTCTATGACGTCCATGGGCTACCTTAAATCAGCTTCTAGCTGAAGCAACTGAAATGGTGAATGAGCTCCTGACTAAGATCTGACAGGTATTTTCAAAACGATGCTTCGTTTGTGCTGACCCACATTGCTTTTTCTCTCCAATCATCTCTCTTCCCATGCCACTGCTGGCTCTAGCAAGTGGCACGGGGACCGAGGGCTGGTGTGGCCTGGGGAGTCATTATAGGAGGCTTGACTCGCTGTGATTGCTGGCTCAGATGTGCGATTGAACGAGTCAGATATGCTCGTTGATAAGGGTGGAAATAACTTTCTGCTGTATTGTTTGGTGTTGTACAACTCTGCGGGTGGATACCAAGGATAGAATTTCACCTGCAACTGAAGCTACTCGTATAATCAACCCACAGTACTTTTAAAATAGCAATTGTCATCCTTAATCTCAACACCTGATGGGATTGTGCTGTACAAATTTTGCATCACTGGAAATTGTAGTGGAACAAACTAAAAGTCCTGTTGTT
Organism: Mullus surmuletus; assembly: GCA_903171835.1. Classification (NCBI taxonomy): domain Eukaryota; kingdom Metazoa; phylum Chordata; class Actinopteri; order Syngnathiformes; family Mullidae; genus Mullus; species Mullus surmuletus. Next base: position 657,998 of record CAESWR010001956.1, read on the forward strand.
CAATACAAATATGGATGGTATAACACAGAACAGCCTCTCCATGGCGAGTAAAGGCCAAGAATGAAAAAAAAAGACTGGCATCCCCTGCTTCGTACAGATAATAACAACATCAGTACCTTTTAGCTGTAGCTTGTACAAGTCACATTTAAGAAGAAAATACAACTTTACTTACAATTCATGTATGTATAAACCAGGCTTAATCCGGCCTCTCAGGCATCACTTCAACCATGACTTTCTGTGAGATGAGCCACTGCCACAACATTAAACCCCAAACATTTTTCAAAACATCCCAGATATTTCTGCATTTCATCCATCTGGCAAGTAAGGTTATGTTTTCCTATGGTTGAAAAAATGCAAACTGCGAATGCATATCTACACATCAGGCAAGAAGCAATGCCAGCAATCATGTACAGTTGTACTCTCAGCCACCATCACATTGCGATGTTCATACTCTTCTTAATCTGTTTTGATCTCTCAAATATATCCAGTGCCAGACATATATCTCAATATAACTAAATGCCCTTAATCTGGTACAACAGCACACGTAAAACACACGAGAGACTTCATTTGGCGAGTGAAGTTAGAGGCCCCCGTCTTGGTCACAGCTTCTATAAAAGACACTGTTGGTACCCCGTTAAATATTAATGTAATATAGAAAATATGTTGCTTGGGGTAATGCTGGTCAGAGTTCTGTGAGTCTATAACTCTATTATAAGTCTGCAAGTCTATCGAATGGGTGGAAGTATATCGCCATAATGAATTCTTTCGCTCTCACATGCATACCGTCTCCTTACACATATAGATAGTTTGATTCTAAGATGGTTTCAATTTCATTCTTACACCCACGCAGTTTTCCTCTCATATGCATATATATTAATGCACACACACATACATTTTCCTCTCATATTCATATACTGTAAATAAATGCATGGATTGGCACCCGAGGGTTGAGGCTTGTCTGTGTCTGCATTCCCTTCTTTCCCCTCGTGAAACTTTGGCAAAAGGCAAAATGAAACTGTGACAACTATAGCAGTGAATCTCTTACTCCTGCATAAATGAAGAACGCTGAGGTGCGAAACCTAATGTGAATTACATGGCACAGACACCTAAATACCCTTTCTCGCGACTTTCATGAAGCATCTGTAACATATATTTGTAAAGAATTATTAAGCAAAATAAGCACCAATGCCACAAAAGAAAAAAAAAGAACACAAAGAGAAAAAAACAATATTGGACAGTGTATAATAAACCATTAAACACATTTGACCAAATGTACCCTCGATTTAAGCACAAACTGTGACGGTAGAAAATGTAGGCAGTTGAGAATTGGTTGTTCGTTTATCCCTTCTTACATATGTACAAAGAGGATATTTTTCTTTCTCCCAGGAGCTCCGCAGCAAACAAAAATAAAGCTTTGTTGCTTTTTTTCTATGGGGACAATGGTGGATTTAATTCATTTTAAAGGCTGCAGTCACACCAGAAACATTATTTTACAAACCAACTTGAAAACGCAACAGTAACTTCAATATCACTGAATTGTTTTTTCCACACCCTGCTATTTCAACCAAACTTGCAGTGCATCTGGACATGATGCGTTCTTGGCTTGTTTTGATCGGTAACAGTTTGGATATGCTACATTTCAGAGGTGGCTGCACACTTAACAGCTTTTAAAAATTTAATGTTGAGAGTGGAGGCAGTCCAGGGCCGGTAAGCTCTTTTGGGTTTATTCATATTTATTTCCCTGTTGCATCTCTGCATGTGGTGAATCTCTGAGCTCATTAAGATTCAGCTGCGCCATACAACAACAGCTTTCCGAGATGATAATAACAGAAACGGCTTCCAGAGCTTCCATCATAGTTATCTGCAGGTGGGTGATTATGTCCAGTCCACCGCGGGGCTTTGGCCACTCTTACCACGGTGACCCGAGCCGACTTACATAACAAGGAGCACGACGTAAGAGATTAGCGGACCTTTCACTTAAACACAGAGTAGGAAAAACACTGTCTTTCTCTGTAGATAAAAGATCAGCCTGAAACAAAATATGTCTTTTGACAGTAATATAATTAACTGTAATCACCGCTGCATTGGTGTCTTGTTGGATCTTATCTCGAACATAAGCACAAGCCTGCCTTTGTGGGCCACGGCTGAAGCAGCTGCCGCATCTCTAATGACACCGCGCACGGTGATAATGAAGCATGTTCGGGGGGGATTTCACACTCACCTCTGTGACCAAACCAGGCTGCTCAGCAACTATTTTAGGCTTTAAATTACTTACATGAAGTTAAAATAGATGCTATCTGAGGGTTATGCTGATGAGTAGTCGATTCATGCAGGCACATTTTCCTTGGCACGAGGACGGTTGCTCCGTTTATGGGATAATTATCATTCAGGGCTACAAATTCCACAGCACAGTGATTTGGGCTTTTATGTTATCTAAGTGAGTTAACTTGTGCAACCTTGATATGGATTGTGTAATCGTTTCATTAGATAATCTCAGATTGTTTAATTCTGGCATTTTTGAGAGGCCTAGGGGGATCCCTGGGTCCTAGAAATGATGCCTTCATTAAAGTTGTTTGTTTTTACTAATGATATCGTGGAATCTTAAATTAGCCCTGCTGGATTATATTCACACAAAATGCATTTTACATAACCTTTCACAGAGTGAGGCAACAAAAGCCTTGCTTGAAGTTAGGGAGAGCTTGTGGCTAATGGTTAATTCTAAAACCTAATAGGTTAAATGTTGATATATGAGTATATGGTAGTACTGTATGTTGGTATTTCATTCATCCCCAAGGGGAAATATGTCCTACATTATAGATAGGACATGGCTATGTGTGAATTCAGGTCTTGAACTCACTCTTTTTGTCCACCTCGGGACAGCAGAGAACTGACTTGTGACATATCATGTTAGCATAGCATAGAACAACACATTTCCTGCCAAAAGAGGAGGGAGGCATAATCACTGTCAGCCTGTTCAATACTAACCGTGTCCTAATTTGAGTGATTTATGACATTGTCACATGTGACTGTGGCTTCTCATATCTGTTCAGTGAGTGGGGATTCCTCATTAGCATGCATATTCTACATGTCACACAAATGCGGCATTGTTTAAGATCAGGAATCCAGTTGTGGATGGGTCTCAATCTTCCATGTATCACACCCATTTGTCCTGCAAGACATGCCCACTTTTCAAATAGTACAACAAAAGCCTTGCTTGCATATCATATCCCAAACGAATAACTGTTAAGAATTGGCGCTGAATGGATTAAACTGAATTGCACAGAATTTTTGCCAGATGTGAATCTAAGATAGAGACCACCTATCATACTGATTCCAATGTCCGTCCAGCTGAGGATGAATCAATTCTTGAGGTAATAATCTTGCTTTTTATATCAGAAGGTCCCACCGAATCAGTATTCAGTGTTTTTGGTGCTCCTCTTACTCCCAAAACATTACATGAATATAATGATCATGAATGATGGATTTCTTAGTTTAGAATTAATAAAATAAATTCAATATCAGATAGGAGATTGGGCTGCCTGAAGGCCGAGAGTCTCATTTCAGGGTCGTAGAATACATTTTCATCAAACTGCTAATTCTGAGTTATCAGAATATAAAAGCATGATTGAACGAAAATTAATTTAATTTTTGACCGGCAGAAATCTTTTTTTTTCTTTTCTATCTAATACTTTCCTCCAGTAGCAATTTTTCAGAAGTGGCAAGCGTGTCATAGATTAGTGACTAATGAACAATTTCTAAAAAAATACATAAATTGCAAATCTAAATCTAAAAAAACTCGGTTTGTCGCATCACCCTTCCACATTTGATACATTGTCTGTGAAGGACTGTGAATGGATGTGACGGAAAATCGAACAGCTGCCTTTTGTTTTATCTGATTATTTCTGTATTTTCAGATTTCATGTTTGTACACATTTGTGCTTCTAGCTGCATCTTATTTCATTAATAAACCAACAGAATCTCAAATCTCTGAGGAAACATCTATTTTTGTCTTTTTGCATATTTCTCTCGAAAGCCGTAGAGCAAAGGTTCCCCTCTTTTTTTTCTGTCTCTCTTTCACTGTCTGACAGCACCCTGTCTTGTCACATATATTTTTGGCCAGATCACGCTGTTTTCCGCTGTTCTCAGTCTACTGGGCTCCATGAAAACGGCCAGAAGCGAGCCAGCAGACGGGCACACAGAGCTCACGGGGTAACTACGGAGACGGAGGGACGAGAGAGAGGGACAGTGATGATGATGGAGAGCTGTTATTACTGGTGGAAGGACACTAGACAACTTTGCCCACAAGACCCCTCGGGGTGGAGGCTTGTTGGCTGGTTGTGATTAGAGTTTGGTGCTTGACAGACCTCCAAAGAGCTGATGGGGGTGGGGGTGGGNAGCAGCACTGAGAAGAAGACGTATGCATCTTAGCACAGATATTTGTCTTTCACATCAGAGATTCACAGATGACCTACTTTGAGCAGCATAGTCAGATGCACTGTGAAGATGTTCTAATGACAACTGTGATTTTTAAGCCAACACACATGAAAAGCAGTGCTTTCTCTGCAAAATATTTTGTCAGGGTAGCAAGACTATCCAGCAAACCCTACTGGTGTTTGTACATTTTATCCCTCAAAGACTCTGATGACTCTGTTATGCTGGCGAAATGTGTTTGCAAGTGTGAGGACGCTGTGAGACGAGACTCGAGTAAAGCTAGAGAATCACAGGTCAAAGCCCACAGTGAAGCTGAGCACACATAGTTTCGACTTCCTGCTCACACAGATACAGTAAATGGAGATCTCAAGTTCTTGATTTATGTGCTCTCACTATACGTGTAAAGTAGAGAATATATGGGCCCCTGTGGGCGACTCCGGCTATTGACAAAATAGATGTCATAATATTTTAAAAAGAACCCCCTTTCAAGTCAAAGTTGGATGTTTTGCATACATGATATTCAACTTATGTATGTAAATCAATGCGGCTTGACTTTGTGCTGCTAAAAGTTCCAATAGAAAATTTAAACAGTAGAGGACATGAAAAAGAGCCAACAAGGAATTGTGAATGTGGAATGTGAATTAGAAAAATTAATGCTGTAATATTGTAAATAAAAATGTTGTAAAAGGAAAAGAAGGGATAGGTCTCCCAAAACCCGAAACACACTTGTCTTAGATGACCAGTCACGGTTCAGAGGAAACAAAATACTGATTTTTTTGTGGGAATCATGAAAATTATTTACCAATTTCAGACTTTCCAAATCCTTTTCTGCTGCGGACCATGGCAACAACACAGCATTTCTAAATGGCCCTTTACTTTAATGGTCCTTTACTTTAAATTACATATAATTACATCAGAAAACTCTCCTCTCCACCACCTTTATTGTGCCTATCAAATTATGTTCACTTTTCAAATTACCTCTTCTCTGGTGTGGTTTCATTTTCTTTGCTGGCTGGTGCTTCTTGTAGGTCTGGGAGGTTGGCAAAGTCATCCTGCTCAGCCAGGCCGATTGCTAGAGACAGAACAACCATCTTCCCCTCACTGGACACACACATAAACAACACATCACACACACACATGCACGCAAACACACATGCACAACATGAAGAAAAAGCCTCCATACAACCCAATAATAACAGAAACACAGCAAGACACACACACACACACACACACACACACACACACACACACACACAGAGTTCATGTACAAAAACAGAGTGGGAGAGAGGTGGTAGACTGTTGTCAGGACACACTTTCATCTTTAAATGCTGTACATCCCCAAGTCTGTGTGCTGTGGAGTGAGCTGACATCACAGTACACTTGTTAAAGCCATTTTGTCTTGTTTTCTCACTGTTCATTTAGATCGATAATTAAAAAAAAAAAGAATAATTTTCAAACTGATGAAAAAGTGATTTTGTCGGATTAACTCAACATTTTATCAAGATATTATGAGGATAATTTGCCGGTATGTAGTTTGTTATTAGTTCTTACTGGCACCAAAATGATCTGCGTCCATGTGTGACTTGCACAGCAATAATAAAAGGTTCTTAAAGTGAGGCCCAGGGAACCTTAGTGGTACTTGATGAGCTTGGTCTTGATTTTTAGTTTTTTTTCCCAGCCAGACTTCTTGACTAAAGCTGGGAAAAAAAATATACATTTACACAACGATTACAGTTATGTAAATGATTATAACTAAACTGTTCATTCCTTTATCATTTTGATGCTGCAGCTGATTTGTTTTGTTTAATATAGCGTAATTACTTTTGTGGTCCATGGCTTGGCTGGGGAGAAGGTGGGGGTTAAGTACATGAAAAACTTCAAAAAGCCCTGACATACACTATATGAAGACATATTGAACTGAAGTGCGGCTACCACTATGTAGTATGGTTTATGTGCCCGACCCGGGAAATCCTCTCAGAGTAGCAGTTTGATTTATAACACTGAGACTTTGTCCCTCCCCCATGCTACACAAATCCACTGGCAGTAGTGAGGTATGCCACTAAAAACCTCATGATATTGTACATAAAAATCTTACGTAATAGGAATGGTGCCTACCTGGTGTGGTGCCTAAATGTCTACCTAATAACATTAGATTCTGTTCCTATTCCTCTCTTGTGCGGACGGCCGTGTTACTGAGGACTGGGGCGCCTTGTATTTGTTGTCATAAATATAAGAGCATTGTGTGTAAAAACCACACTGACAAATGATCTTATTCTGATTTGCAGTCTTGATGTGGTGTGTTTATTTGGCTTGAGCCACATATTTTACAGACTTCAGTCACTCAACCGATTTGCCTTATCAACTGCCTGGGCTTTACTCCCAGTTTGGACGAATTTGGAGGATACAGATAACATCTTGTTGCTGATAAGATTCAAAATCTTTGCAATTTACTGTAAATATTCACCCTCGTAAAAAGTCTTTTGATCCCTGGTAAGATAAAAAATGGTGGATTCCTGATGCTTTGGGGTCACTCAGTCGGTGCATGAGGCTGCCCACTGCAGTGGTAACACCCTTGATTTGATTTTATCACAGGATAGTGGCTTCTTATCTTACCGATTCTCCTGCCATATCTGTTCTATCACATCACTTTTATATTAAAGTTAAAGTGATACTAGCCTGGCTGTGTAATGTTGCTGAATTATTTACAGCAGACATTGGGGAGACTATGAAGCCAATAGCCAACATTATTAACCATTTTCATTGCACACAGGTGAAGATTCAATATTTGTACTACTCTGCTTCTATTAGATACATTTGTTGAGGTCTGCTTTTATCAGTAATATTTGATCAGATACAATCCCATTTGTATGTTCAAATGCATTTTACTCAGAACAAATGTGGGGTTTAGTGAGGCTTTAATATACTGATACTCTATTAGCAGTTTCGATCAAATAACAGTAAAGTCATGTTATCAGAATTGGCGATTAACAGCAACAATTGAAGGCTGCTGCTGCAAACCTGGTAATGTGGAACTGGATTTGATGATGCGTATTATTATCATTTTTTCTTTTCTAACAAATGCTGAGCAACTATGCGACTGCTTTCTTTCTGCTCTTTGTTTTGTTCTTCTTTGTCGCCCATGTGAACATTGGGTAATTCCCCAGTGTGTCGATCTCTCACTTTGACAGCTAAGAATCTTGGTATTACATTTAATCCTCACCCTCACTTTTACACAGCACATCAAAGAGATCGCCGGTACCGCCTTGATTCACTTATGCAACATGGTGAAAATTCAGTCTTCTCTGATATGGAGACTCTAATCCATGCCTTTGGTTCATACGAATTTGATGATCACTGTGTTTTGTTGTCAGAGCTGCAATGTGCTCGTTCTAAATGTGCAGAGTTCAGAAGAGGTGAAGAGCTCTAGGGTCTTTTCGAATCAGGCCACCTTCCTTTGGCATAATCTCTCTGCTGACATCAGCCTGTGTGACCGAGCTGAATCCTTGAATCTAACATGAAAACCAATCTTTTTTTCTTGGCCTGCAATTAGTGATTTGATCACTTCAGGCCCTTGTAGCAGTCCTTTTGGTTTCTGCCCAATTAATTTATTATGTCCAAGTAATTAAGAGGAGGCTGTAAACTTTCCATTCACCACCGGGCAGCCCTCTGTTTGATTGTTGCCCCAGAAGCAAATGGAGTCCAGGTTGCTTCTCCAAGACCATTGGTTACCATGGGACCTCTGTCTCTCCCTTGGCTTGCAGCATCACCATACAAATGTCTAGGATCTGGAGGGAGGGAGGCAGGGCCGTGGTGGATAGGACACTTAACAACTGTGTATTTTACCACGACACTCGGGATGAATAAAACGTATGAAAATGAATCGGCAATACTAAAATGTTACTGCTTCGGTGGAGTGTCAGCACAGACCACTCGTACAGCTGCAGAGATTCAATTCTCCTATAATGTCATAACATACATTTTCAAATTGGTCCTACCTAGACAAACTTACAACACATTTTAAACGGAAAACAACTAAATTCTTGCTTGAGATAATATAAAAACTTAATTTTGTACCATGAAACATTGAATTTCGACATTTATCTTTTTTCACAATTACCGATATATTTCATGTGTGCCAACAATTTGATGACATAATGACGCAGGTGTGACCTTTAAGTACCTACTAGTATTGGGTCAGCAATGGGAGCAGACACCAACAAAATGGCACCGGGTATCAGGTTTTTTTTACCAAAAGAAAACGCAAGAAATGTGAGTGGAGTAGAGCCACTACCATGTCATGCAAAAGCACCACAAGTTTGCTCCTTGAAGAAGGAATTCTCTGCTGATGCGTCTCTGGAGGTTTCTTCCATTTTCCCCTTAGCTTTCTAGAATTTACGCTATAGGATAGTGGACACCATTTAGAAAATTGAAAACAGAATTTTGGTATTTGTGGCTTTGACAAATATAAATAGAACTGATTTGACTTGCAGGTAAGTAGTTGACCAAAACACTATAAACAGAAAACTGAGTCCTTACATCCCCCATAAAATTCAATGAAGACACTCTTCATATTGCTTTACCATTGTTTGTTGTGAAACATTAGCCTAAATGAGCTGTTAATGAAGAGGATTTTATTATCTAATTAAGTTTTATTATTCATCCGGGAAGCCCCTAGGATTCTTTATTGATACAAAATGCAGAAACAATAGCACTATTTCTAATGTGTGGACTTAGATGATTTTGGTACCGTTTAAAATTCGATCACTGGGTTGACGTAACTAAAGCAAAGAGAAATTGAGCACATACCCTTCAGTAATTACTGATTACTGGTATACGCTTATAACAGAAAAAAACATAATTAAAAACCTTGGATGTAAAATGTAAATCTTAGGAAATGCACAAAAGTGTGTGTGTTGGTACCACAGAACTGATTTAGTTTAGAAAATCCGCTTGATTAAAAGTTAAAACTGTTCGTCCTTGCCAGAGGGGAGCCATGATGCTTTGATAGTTATCATTATTCTGAATTTGTTTAAGGATGTGTGGGGGAAAAAATGGATAGCTAAACATAAAGACAATCAATGACATGTTGTAAATGAGAAGGGGAAGAAAAATATAAAATAACTCCAGGAGAATTTCTGAGGTCATTTCAATTATGCCACACTGGCCTTAACAAAAAGCTTTTACCCACAAATAACCTTGGTAATCAACAAAGCAGAAATACGTTTCTGCTGAAGTCTACGTTCCAGCACATCGGGCACATTCTTTCCCTCACCTTCTCTCCGACATCTCTCACTGATCTCACCTCCGCCTCTTACCACACTCCTTTCTTGAAATTCTAAAATGTTGAAATGTCCCTGTGTTTCCTAAAACCATCTGGGTGCCCAATTGAAGGCATAAGCATAAAATATTCAAATGAATTCTCTCAGTGTTCTAACTGTGGTCTGCGGTGACAAATGATCCAGTCCAGTTTTAGGCAACTGTTGCTTGGCAAATAATACATTTGGCAGAATTTCTCAAGCTCAAAAGATGAAAACACAATAAACTTTAATGCAAAGTGCTCAGCGCAAATTGATAAAAGCCAAAAGAGATCTTATAAAGCATTGTCTTTCTTTAACGATATTGAATTGCACTGATAGTAACTGTGTTCACGTCATTCGTACAACACTCAGATGTCCTATCAAGAACTTGCACCCCACAACTCTGAAACAGGGAAGACTCAATGTGTTTAATTTGAGGAAAAAAAGTGATTAACGCATTTGGTCTAAATAGAAAACGGTCTACATTTAGATCTCACATTGAGGCAAAAAGGGGTTTTAAAACTGCATCTCATCAGTTCAGTTTTCTTCTTCTCTGTTCATGTCTTATCAGATTGACTTCGCCAGCCTGTGTGCACTCCCCCCTGACGGGAGCCAATCTCTTGCAGCGGTGTCGCTAACGAGAGGAGCACATTAGCACTTGAGAGACAGCAGCCCACTGGGGAGTTGTAAACAGTACCAACATGAGGCTCATCAATAAGGTGAATGGATTTGTATATGGGCCCAAAAAAGGACACGCACTCTCCAACCGGGGGGCACTGCAATCATTACCCCCTACACAAGTCCGATCGATGGGAAATGCAAGCGGGGCGGCTCGGTTGCCACGCGGCATGGCGGCCCTGGATTCATGTGCTGGCTGAAACTGCTACATTTGGTTATTCATATACTCCTGACCGCAAATGCGTGAGATGGCACTGCATCTCCCCGGAGTGTGTTCCTCCCCTGCGGGAGTCAAACACTGACGTGTTTGGTCCAGCAAGATTCATGAGTCCAGGGACAATTGGTGATGCCACCTCCACATATATATATAAATATATATGTATGCAGCC
>CAESWR010001956.1:685451-702179 GCA_903171835.1 Mullus surmuletus
ACTTGAAAAAACATCCATTGTGATCATGTGTGTCGGAATAACTGGTGTCACTTACCAGTTTACGCTGACACCACGTGCAGACGCCGCACAGAGCGACCAGCCAGACGGCGCAAACCACGAATGCGATAGACACCAGGAACACACTGAGAGACACCGAGCCTGGAGGAGAGACAAGGAGAGGGAGGAGGGTATTAGTACAATTAATGAGACAGTTGCCTCCACTCAACTTAAAGTTCGTTGTAAAAACTCCCCTGGTGTTCCTGTTGAATCAGGGAAGCAGCTCAAAAAACGGCCCATTTTAGGGAGATACGAATGAGAGATATGCTGTGGGATAATCTTGTCTTCCTTCCCTCGTTTCCCATTCATCATCATCTGGCATCAAACATCATGACTATACAGGAAGTAATATAAAGGACATAAAAGCTGTGCGAGTATTTGATGCTTTCTGTATGTATCAATAGGACACATGTCAGGAAGAGATCATATCGAGGGGCCAGAAGCCACGCAATTACCAGCTTCCGTTCCCTCCCTCAGCTATCTCGTAAATCTTTCAGGAACTTTGTTCCTGCTGCCGCAGATGAAAACTTTTTCTAGAGCCTTCTCCTTCGTGTCGCTTCGTCTTTCAATTACTACCACTCGACGAATGCCATTCATCCCTTCCTCCGCCGCCTGTGCGCCTTTGTCTTGCCGAGCTATTCAGAACGTGACGGCACACTGGGAAAACAATGTTGGCAAACCGCGAGCTCATGAGGCTGACATCAATTTTTCTCCCCTCTGCTGTCACGCTTGCTTGCAGAATGAATGAAAGTGATTCTCTCCTTTATCCCTCAATTTCTCTTTAATCCGTGCCTGAGCACCTTCAACATTCATACGTTTGTCGTAAACAGAGCAAGTGAATTAGGTAAGAAACCTAATCATCCTTATCTGGTCGCCTTTCTCATATTTATTTTCAAATCTCCATTCTTCATTTCTCTCAGACATATTATCTAGGAAATTTAAAACTTACTTTAAAAGGTGTTTTTCATGCATTTAGAAGGTCTGCAAAGTCACAAATCTGAGGTTCACGCCAAAGAGAGTAATTTTCTATGATCTCCTTGAAATGACTTTTAAAGGTGCACTATAAAAGATATCAAACTTTATTTCAGAATCAAACAATCTGGTATTTAAAGGTGTGCGGGAACTAGTCAAAGTGTTCGATGATATCTGAGCTTTCTTGTTCTCGGTTTTGGTGGCCGGGCCATTGAGTGGGGCGTGTCATTTGACCGAGCAATAAAAGCCTCCAACAGGGTGAATTCCCACCCACAACAAGTTCACCATCTTCGTTTTTTATATGCAGATGTGCACACAATTTCGTTGTTGATGGCTGCAATAGGGAGCACTAAATCTCTTACCATGTTAAGATACACTGTGTTTATTTTGGTTTGAGAGAAATGTGAAATTGCTGTCATTGCTGAAAAATGTTTGGGAGAATTTTACTGGGGATTCACGACTGGACTCTCTGACCAATTTTGTCCATGATTCCATTCAGGCCCAGTCTGGTTTGGCACAGTCAGCATGGCACGTTGATGCAGGAATCTGTTATAATGGGGTTCAGACTCCAAACTGTACGTGTGCGAGGCAAACAAACCCCGCCCGACTTCAGTGGCAGCTATTGAAAGATGTTATACATTTTTTAGCCGATTCTGGATGCAGTCTTGTATGGTTTGCTGATCGCGAACACATGTCACATGTTGCCAACAGCCAATGGAAAAGAGGCAGCCGGACACAGGAAATAGCGTCAGAAGACAAAACAACAATGGTGATCTATCAATTTGTCTGTTCACAGCAGATGTGCAAACCACAACAGCAGCCAGCTAAACACTGAGAGACATTAAGTGTGTGCTTCCCAGTCTTTCAGCTGCTGTATAAAGATCTGCAGATAGCAGATCAGTTAGTTTGTACTCCAAGTCTTTTCAAAATGGGCAACAACTGTGAAACTCATGTAGTGTGTCCCCAGCTTTAGAAGGTCTAAGTTGTGCTAATGCCATTACCTTTTCTGTGTGGTATTTAACCCGTCCACTGTATATGTCGCAATGTGGCTTTACTTGTAGGTGGTGTAGGTGACCATTGCCCAAGTTCATGGGGCAGCATAGCACCAAGGGGGCATCACATGAACCTGTAAGCCATATGTGGCAACATGGTGGCGCTCCCAAATGGCAATTTCTTGCAACAATAAACTCTTTTCATATACTTATTATATTTGTATATTTTATATGATTTATCGCTCTCCCTTTGAATGTCCCACTTTCTCTCCCTTTAGAGGCTAATTTGCAATAAAAGAAATGAAATGCAAGGAGTAGTTATCAAAGCTATCATTTCATTTTGTTAATGACTAAATTGCGCCCCAAAAAACAAAAAACTAAACATGGTTGGAGTGGAGATGTTTGAAATGTAGACACTCAATAGATCAGGAGAAAGAGAGCTTCTTGTCCTTTTCAATTATTACCAAAAAAAAGTGCCCTCAAAGTAGCCCAAAACTTCAAACCTGACCGGCAGTGACATAGATCTTTGCGTGTCTTCCACATACAGGTTACTGCAAATGTGTGAATCGGAGCAGCTTTAATTACTTCATTGCAGTTATTCAAGTGTGTGTTTTTCTTTAACCAAAAAGTCGACTGGCCTGTTTGATATCTAATTTTAGATCACAAAATACAACATGGCACATCCAAATATGGTGGCAATTAGTATCTTAGTGTGGATTTCTCCCCTCCTGCTCCTTTAGGTTTGGCAGCAGAAGCTGAGTTGTAGCAGCATCGCCTCGTTTCCAACTGATAAGCAGTTCAGATTCTACCACAGTTTCTTTACCAATTTAGAACAGCGCACACAGAGAAAAAGAGAGCTTGGTCTCTTCAAACGGCCGAAATACTCTCCAGCTGGAGAGACAACAAACCGCTGGAAAGAAGAACTCCTTTCAGACCTTTTTGAACTTCCAGACCTCAGTGTGTGGCTTCAGTTCTGACAGTTTTCACATTTGTTAGCAGCAGGGGAAATTCATGATTTCAGCACACCAGAAAAATGAATTTTTCAGCACCACCTATCCTGCAGTTCAAGCCAGGGTCCCAATGGCATCGTCTTCTTCGGTCTTTGCCAAAACAAAATGACATGATAAATCTTATTTATTTGCTACCATTGAGTTAAACAGATTCTTCTCTTCTCTGCTGCTGCTCTTACACACCCCATATTTAAAAAATGCACTGGATACACATGACGAGAACCAGAAGAGCAGCAATACAACTGTAACCACACGACCACACCAAGAATCAGCTTCTTCATCTTGCTTGTAAATTGAGTTTTCTCGCGAACCGTTCAACTCTGAGCTTAATAATACACCAACAGTGTTTTGTTTTAAAATAACGACAGCCATTTAAAGCTGAATATGAAATTCCATGCCTGAATGTGAAATGCATTGGTGGTAACAGCACTGAATAATAAATTATTACAGTTATTATTTACATTTTCACCTTCAGAGCCAAATTCATTTTCTGTCACATGTGTCCCCGTAGCATGAGTTTGAGGTCCAAAAACTTATGTCACCTCATTTACTTGCTGTCTCAATTTTTTGCCCATTGTGTGCTGAAACAAGCAGATCTGAGAGTTGGAAACTTGTGAGGTGGAAGTCATTGTCCACTCCCCCCGGCTGTAGTGGAGGCAAAACAGCTGGTCAAAAATAAACAAATAGGGCTCTATCTTCATAGACAGCGCAAATGCCAGTGCTGTCGGCGGAGAAGTGCATGGCGCAGTGACAATTTGGTGCCAGAAAGTTGTCTTGCGCTCACACCTGCTCAGCGCACATCTGACTGCCGGCGCAGGGAGATCAGCTGATCAAAGGAGACTCTGGTGGATCTGATCATGGCGCAGATGGACAGATGCTGAACTCCACGGAAAAGTGTGGAGGATGTCAGACATATTTTTTCAGAAATGCGTGAACAGCGGTCATCTAATCCTCTCCATCATTGAATAAATGAATATTTTAAATGATTAATTTATCAGCTTCACTCTTGTCCATCAGCTGATCTCAATCAAAGGCGGATGGCATGTGTCATGGTGCATGCCATCGGAAAATTAACTAATCTATACATAAGATCACATTGGATTAAATTATATAACTGATACGGAATGTTGGCAGGATTTATTAGACACACATCAAAAATAAAGTACAAATATTATTGACAATTTTTTAATAATACTCTGCTTTTTTCCATTTTTGCAACTCAAGTGGAAAAGGCGAAAGGACGTGTTTTGGTGACATTATTGCAGAAGTCCCCCTCCCGTTACTCTTCCTTCAACCTTCCACCTGCTGTTCTGACCTACTCGGTTCTCGACTGGACACCGCCAACCGAACCGTCAGTGAGCGAGTCACCAAACGCGCATATTACACTTGGTTTGAATTATATGAAAGTGGGTCGCATATTAACGACCTCGGAAAATGTGGGTCACCAGGTGAGACCAGTTGAGAACCACTGATCTAGATAACGTCCTCAGACACAGATCACATCCTAATACTCGGTGGAAATGAGCTCCTAGTTAATACCAAAAGGAAATGTAATCAGTCTTTTGATCTCATTATGTAGTGTCTCTGTTGGACCACAACACCTTGGCCAGCATCCAGTTTTTGCGTTTTTGCCCTGTTCTTTTGGTCTCTTTTTATTGCGAGGATCATTACAAACAAACAAATAAATAAATAAATATAGTCACTTGCAAGGATTTCCCAAATGTCTATCAATCCGAGAAAGTCTGAATCAAGACAAAAAGATGCTTCCTAAGAGCCTATTTCCTGTCAGACAGAGAGAAGCCAGCAACCCTGCAGAGAAGCTCATTGAAGGTCTCTTTCTTTTAGCCTGTGCTTTCACATGAGAGCTGAAGGTTTTGTCCCTTCCTTTATCTCTTCCTTGATGCACAGAAACAAAACATCAGCCCAGCTGCTGCGCCTCACAAGCAGTCTGTGGTCCTTTTAGACATCGCTCGAGAGCACCATCCTTGCCAAGGAGATGAGCTCATACAAAATATCCACTGCCCACTGCAAACTCTCTCCCCGAATGATCGCCTGTGCATCTGTTGCAGAAACTGGCCTCATTAATATGGACAAATCATCATTGAGAAGTACTCTGCTGGGAACAATGGATCAGCGGTAATGGAGCCCATTTCTGACCTGGAGTCATTTTGTACAGCTGCCTGTAGTAAGAATGAAGTATTATACTTGCAGCCCTTTAAAAGAGCTGCTGAGGTGTAATTATTTGAAGTCGGTTGAAAAACAAACCCTGCGTAACATAAAGTGGAGGCGGCTCAAGAGATAAGATTATCTAAGCGGTTTGAAATAATCATACTATTTGTCTAAAATATTTCAGAAAATAGGATTTGCATTATTGTATTTTCAGTGTATTTTGCTCATCTTTGGTCCTCACTGTATTTGCAGGACACATTTTAACGTCTCACCTGACAGCAATCGCAGACCGATACCAGCTGTTGCGCAAAAATAAGATTTATAACCAAATTTAAAATACAGCGGATGGACACACACATTTCACAGCATTAACAGCTTGTGGCAGGCAGAAGGCTTCGGCCAAACGAAAAGACCCCTGTGTTGAGCAGCAAAACCTCTTATTCTTTGAGAGGACCCAGCTGACTTGGTCTCACTGCCTACGATGGACCGAGTTTCCACATCCCACTAGAGATCCAAGTTGGAGAAAATGCCAATTCAAGACCCCAATAACTAGCTTTTTTCATCATTATGTAAGATGGAATTTTCTCAGTTGCCATGGAGATGAATATGCTTGATTTCATCTATACTACTTTCAGTCCTACTCATATATTGCCTTTATTTAGAAGGACCTTTAGGCAGAAATGGACAAAAATAAACTGCTGAAACTAAGAATTGAATCAACGTGTTGCACCGTCATGATTCAACAGTGAGCCCAAATGGACAAGGCCAACACTTTTTATGCCTAAAATATATGTTAGACAAAGAATATATGAAGACTTTGCCTGAAACTATACTATATGCCCAAAAATAACCTTTACTATAGTGCTGACAAATCGTAAATATTGAGTATTTTTCAATGCGTATTTGCTGCCCGCACACCCACACAAACTCAGCAGTGGCAGAGCGAGCTTCTTTGCTGTCAGTGAAGAGAAAACATGAAGAAGGAGAAGCAAATCCAAACAGAAACAAGAGGAGACATTGCTTGACAATGGAATTTTGCCTCTGTAGATTCACCTACTTGCTTTTAAAGGGAAGAGTAAGGGGTCGCCTAGCAATCTGCATCTTCATTAGTCATTCCTTGAAGGTAACACATGACTGAGTGAAGTAATTCAGGAAATTAGATTACTGCTAATAAGCCCACATGCATCAGCTTTTAGCAGGTACTGTTGGTGTTATTTGTTGGTGTTATACTGAGAAACCATCCTCTATATACTGTACGTGACATGCTCATATGATTAAAGGTGGTGTGGGGTTTTTAAAAATGGGAATTAACTCCAGATGAAGCACCTACTGTGCCGTGTTTGGTATCATGCTGAGCACCTCCCATGGTTTCTCGTGTAAACAAGACTTTTGCAGTCCTGCTACTCTTGTTTGTATTTTTTATGTTCCACTGTGGAGAGTGTTCAGTTAACTGTCACCAATATAAGTCATCAGTTAGCAGTGACTAATTGTAGGTGGAAATGTAGATTTTTCTCAGTTTAAGTTCAAACAATAATTGTTATTCCTGTCTGCCATCTTCCTACTTGCCGTTTCCGTGTCAACATGCCAGTATTTCCCACTAATTACATGATTTATTACACAAGTGAACTGCTCATCTGAAGATTTTTCACGAAACCGCCTTTGTCTCTCTCGCTCCCTTCACACACACACACACACACACACACACACACACACACACACACACACACAGCCTCTCTCACCCCATTCTACTGCCAATTGTCTCAAAATGTTTTGCAGAAATTCACAGCATGCCATTGAAAACACTCAAGTACCACAGAGTGTGCACCAGGGAGAGCAAATGATGAAATGGAGACCAAGTGGGCGGTGATATTTTCCCTTTTGAGCTCAGTACTTTTAATGATGGTCTACAAGTGCAAGTGAAATAGATTCTTACTGTCTTGACCAGAAATACCAGCATAAGCCATAAGGTCATGCTAGTTGTCAGACTTTCTTTTTGTTTGTTTGTTTTTTAAATCAATTTGGGGTCATCTCTAGATTAGGTCTAAAATTTAAAAACATATTATTTCCCTCACAGAGCTGCTTGCTGCAGCAACTCTGTTCTGAGATGGACCATGTCTTTGATTTCATCAGACTGGAGTAGAAATCCTCCGTAACCATTAGTGCCACAGCCCAACTTCTATCATGAAGCCAAATAAGCACTTCTAAATGAAAAACCTTACAATGCTAATTCTACAGCATGCTGATAACGTCTTTGTGACATGAATGCTAAACTCAAAGGGCTTACCCTTTGGAGACGCTCGAGGCACATTTCTGTCCAAAATAAAAGAGATGGATGTATATTTTCTTTGGTTCTTTCAGCCAACAACTAAGAAACAAGTCCAACATTGAGCAGTTGGTGGTTGGAATGATGTCATTAAGTCACTGGGCCAAAATTCTGTACAAATGAAGCGTCTCAGCCAGTGTAGGAGTGACAATCCCTTTGGTGCGACAATGTTTGAGACCATTTACAAGATCTGAAAAGCCGTATAAGCCACTAAAAGAGAGTAGAAAAATGTATGGCCTCTTTAATGTCTTGAGCAGCCTTAATACATCTTACCAATTTGGGATGAAAGGTGAGTTTCTAGCGGGCTCCTCTTCTCACGCTGCCTCTCTTTCAAAACCCTCCCCCACGCTGTCCCTCCTAATTCAGCCTCTCCTGACTCGTGGGCACCAGTGTCTCTCTCCCTGTCAGATGTGCCCCTTCCTCTCACCGTATCTCCTCTGTCCCACCTGCTGTGTGAATGTGTCGTTGCTCTGTTCGCTCAACCCCCGCTGTCAGAAGCCCAGCTCAACGCAAAGAATAAACTCAACGCAAGAGCTCTGGAGGAGCATCGGTGAGGGCCAGCCACCGTGGGCAGGGACCCTCGAATGTCAGAGCAACGTGGGCATCCAATTACAAAGACAACTTAACAGGAATGGACAGGCATTGGTGGAGTTAAAAAAGCAACAAAAAAACCCTCAGTCTTCAATTGGATTGAGATGCAAAATTGGATCGAGATGCAAAAAACTAATGATTAATTAAATCTGCATATTACATAATTTAGTCCTAATGATCGGTGGTAAAGCTGTGTGTTGCTGTTCATGTACAGTGGTTGCATAAAAACACTACGCTCCACTAAATATGAAAAATGATCATGTTTATTATTTCCAACTTTACTGTATTTGAGTCATTTCTGGCCAGCTATGACTTTTATAGACTTGTTCCCTGATTCCTCCTCCACATATAACCATACACCACTGCACTCCCTCAGGACTTCATGTTTTCAGTAACTCTCTCTCCAAAGCTCGTCCGATGTGAGTTGCCCAGGGGGGGGAGTGGAGATCTTATTCTTTTCACTGCTTTCCCCTCAAAAATAGTCAGATGCAAGACACTTAGACTGATCCTAGACTGAAAACACTCATAGAGAAAAGATGAATGTAATTTATGGTGGTTTGTGTGATTTGTTTGGACACGTTTCAATTTATATTGACACCTTTGAATGCCAGATTGGTTTGCTCACACAACAGAATACATGGCAACCTTGAAATGAGTGACCGACTGCCCCTAGTCAAGACCTTTTCTGTGCCACAGCCAACTAGGAACTGTGGTTCAGGCACAGACTCCGCGAGGTCCTGAACCACGTCGGTAGATCACTGACCTTTAGGAGTAACAGCTGTAATTCTATTTAATTACAGGTATATGTTTTTAGCATTTCCTTGACTTAATAATATAATGTCATAATTCCTTCAATGTTCTCTACACTGTATGTGTCAGACATGAGGTCATTGTAAGCATCCTGATGAATTATGCATTTTTGAACCTAGGACAACATTCAACATGACAACATTGCTGAAGGAATGAGAATATGACCTAATGATTACTCAGATTGCTCAAAGGATGATTCCAGTATTTGTAACCCCCCCCCCCCCCATGTGCTTGGCTCTAAATGATTAATAAAGACATGAATGTTTGGAACTGATCCAATAGTGAATGAGAACAATACAAACAGAATCTGCACAAACGCTGCGATGTAATCTAATTGGCCAATTATCTGTGTCAAAGTACATCTAGTGAAAGCGCTTATTTTTTGCAAGTGACAGGCTGAGATTTTTATTGCAAGTGTCTTACAATATAATAGAAAAGATGCGTTGTACAGTGGCAGATGTTTTTTGCTTTCTGCAATGCTGCCCATTCTACTGCCTTTTTATTCAGAGATCCTGCAATCCTGCCTCCTGTTTAGTGGTAAACACAATAACTTCAGCTAATAATATGGCCTTAATTCTGCCCACATCAGCTCGGTTGGCTCTCACCAACCGAGCAGTGTGGGAAATGCAGCACAAAGTAGTCACATCTTCAGCGTGTGTCTGTCACCCAAAGGTCAACAATGGGAGCTTCCGAGTGTTGTGCACCGGCTAGTTGTGACAATTCAACAAATATGAACTACTCTTTAATAACACTGAGCTATTCGCACTGCACTTTCCTAGAAGGCCTTACACACATTTACGCTGTTGTCATTCAGGAACAACTCACCTCCCATGAGATTTCAGAGTTCCATTGACTTCAGTTCCTTGTTATGCTGCATTCACACCAATGCTGACAGTCCTTCAGGCAACTTGAAGGAATTCTAAATGCTACATCAAGATGTACCATGACGCCCAACATATGGGGCTCCTTTTCTTCTGCGCTTTCATTCCATTGGCAAAACAAAAGAAAGCCTACTGTTCATGCAAAATAACATTCAGCCATACTAGATTTTTGTATTTCATACGAGATGCAGGGCGCCTACTTGGATTCTGTAGCTACATTAGCAACTTTTTTTCCCCTGACAACGAACTTCTCCCTCAGCAGCGATCCTTCCCTGCTAGTTGTAATTTTACTTCGCAGCCACTTTGCAGCTCGTCACTTCTGACATTTTCACACAATATTGGAAAAACCTGTGTCTTTATTAATTATTTAGACTGTAACAGATGGGAAACTGGGCTCCATTTTTAAAATTCCAGGACTATCCTTCAGTGTGAACATAAAATGGAGAACAGCATATAAGGCAGTAATGGTATGAAAATTGACAGAAATGTTATTATACTGAGAAGCTTTAAACTAAAGAGCTTTAAATGTTCACTTTTGCTTTGTTCCAATCGACAGTTAAAGAAGCTATATGATATTTTACAACTAGATGTCGTTGTGGGCTCCAGCATTTCAGATCAAAACAAAAGGGACAGAACCTCTCCACTTGCTTTAAGTTTCACTTAAGCTTTAACCTCAGCAGCTGGTAGGGCTCTGCTCACCAAACCAATGTTTACTCGAAGCTTGTCCCTCTTTTTATTAGAACTTTGTTTGCTAATGGAAAGTGTTTTCTTCGGTGGAACAGACTTTGGAGAGTCTCTGTCCACCTAACACCAAGCTACACTGAGCTACACAGTGCTAGAAACCGCAGTCAGTGCTCAGGATGCAATGACTGCCTCAGAACTTTGTATGGCTAATAGCTGTTTGATGCTATATTTAAGGCATAAAACATTGTATAGGGCACCTTAAACAAAGCTGCTGTATGACAGGATGGTGAAAAGACACAGTATTTTCAATTTCTTTATGAGTGACAGCAGACAAATCCCACTAGCAATCACACTGTTCACTGCTAGCCCAGTCTTTTTTTATTCCACTTCCTATTTGTTTCGTTTTCTAACAGGATACTGTGCATCCTCTGTCACATCACTCCCCAAAGTAGGCAAGCCGACATCATTTCGCTGCTGCCAAACCAGCACTGGTGCTCCGGAACCCCACAACTCATTCATCAGAGACGTCGAAAGTATTCGCTCGGTTGGCCGTTTCTCTGGTGCGCTGCCCCCCGCAGGGATGGCCATGAACAACTTTTCATCGAAAAATGCAAGTATATCAGCGGAGATGCAGACGACTCCTGCTGGGATCCAGCGAGTGAAGGAGACCATCAGCCAAAACAAACATTTGGTATGGTTGCTAAAGGTTCACATGGTTTGTTTCAGTATAGGAGAAGTGCTGCATACAGAAGAGGCTTGTTGTCTCACAGGGCTGTTATATCACAGACCCATGACATTTCCGTAGTATAAGTGACTGGCAGGTGTGTTTATCCAGGCAAAACATCTACACAGTCTGCAGCCAGAGCAATCAAAGTGCATTTCTGAGGGATCTATTTGCTCGTAATGAGGAGGATACAGGAGTTTACTGTGTGCAACAAGGCAAGTCATTATGACTCACACAGATGAGCTGAGGAGTTAGCAGAGAAGGGCGACTTCTTAGACAACAGTGGAAACTCTCATGAAGTGGCGGACAACTGTGTTAAACGTTGGGTGGAAAACAAGTCTAGTAATTGATTTCCACTTCTAACTTTCCGGTCAATATGGATGAGAAGTCTTTGAATAGTGCGCAAATTCACAAAGTCAATTCCGTTTGCGAGAGGATGCGTTGTACAAGCGTGTGATATTACATCCAGCATGTTTTGGGATCATTTCGCCAATCATTTTCCACCATTACAACAAACTGTCAATCACAGGTTAGTTTGGGAATTCAATTGACACTTGATTTATCCTTAAATAGCCATTCAAGTCAACATTTCAGGTTCTGAGGAGTTTTGAGAACCTTTTTCTTCATTCTTAGAACCACAATAACCACAGCTCCAGCCAGAGGTCACTCAATTTCTGGCAAAAAGTTGATCTGCTCTGTGAGGGGCTGTGTTGTGACTCCAAAGCACGAGCTAAAATATTATATCACTCAAATGTTTGTCTTGCATTGAGAGGAAGGCAAAGATGGCTTGTGAAGACACTGCCAGGTCGACTGGCGGGTACAATAGCTACAGTTACAACATTAGATGAATGCTTTTATTTACACCACATCAGCTCAAAATGTGATGATTTTTTACAAGATATAGAGGTTCATGGAGTATTTCTTCAACATGAAGATTTTCCTCTTAATTTTTTACGTGTTGCAGACACAGGTTGATTAGAGAGGCGTCAGACAGGGCTGATACATTGTTTCATTTGTTACACTGAATAATACAAAGCCTGTCTTACATTCATATTACGATCTTAACAGTATAATAGCATAACATTGAGTCAGGACTCATTCAAGATTCAGTATTATTGCAAGCAAGTTAAATAATTTAACATAATGCAATTCATGACTGCACTTTGTTAAATGTTATCATTATCATATGCTGCCTGTTAGAGTGCCCATAAATCTCGAAGATGTGACTGCAGCTCACAGCCAATAACAAGCGATCAACAAACTAATGAGGAAATCTGCTATCGGAGTGGATTTTTAGCAGAACCCAGTCAGCCACCAGTTATGGTGAAAACTATCACCTGGATAAAATAAAACAATGGATAGCATTAATAAGCTTCAATAAATGTTCAAATTCATATCAAAACACGCAAAATAATTGAAAGGTACAGGTTAAAGTCCTCTCAGCATATTCATCACAATATGCCATGTGACGAAAGGTTATAGGTAAATATCTACTTTGAAAACAAAATAAATCTTTTTGGTCTTTTGAGGCACAGGCAGTATTCTGAACATTAACATCTCTTCCCTGAAGCACGAAAATTACATAACCGAGCCTCTAATCTGTGATATCATGCAAATATAGAGCAAGAATCAGATATATACACAACAAGATTGACATTGCGAAGTCAGGAGAATAAGAACTGCAGTGTGTCTTTAAAAAAAAAAACCACACGACCGTGAAAATATGGGATCACCCCTCTGTCATTTCTAATATTAATTCTCTATGCAGTGTGACAAACGCCATGTTAAAAACTGAATATTCTCTCTTTTATAAACCATGCAAACCCATTTTCACAGCAATTTTGTTATCAATGAGTGGATTTAAAATTCCTATGCTTTGACACATAATTCACACAAACGTGTCTTTACGCTTCCCTTTGTTTTGACTAGTTCTGTGGCACACTGGCTGCTCCGAGCCGATCATAATTTTCACTTTAGCAGCTCTGTGTTATTCGTTCCGGCCAGCATTTCTACAACAATTCCCAGTTGCGCAGTTGCCTGATGGAGGCGCCGCCCTCAGCTCTTCCAACACTGAAAATGCAGATTTGTAAACTGGCAAGTTGGCCTGCCCGATCTTGAGCCTATCATTTGCGATGAGAAAGAGCACTCCCATGGGTCTTTTTCACAGCTGCTGTTTTCAGTCTAAAATCTTCGACACATTTTCTGTGTTTTGATGAAGCAAGAACTCAGGCACACCGGACAGCACCATCGCAATGTGCAGTCTGCTTGCTCAAGGACTTGAAGAAGGAGATGTCCTTGGTAGAAATCAGCTCCTGGCATCAAATTCAACCCAGGTATCAACAAATAGTGAAAGACAATCTCATGTCAAAATGAAAAACTGAAAATTCCTGTATCAATTTAAAATCAGCCAATTGCAACCAAAGCACTTATTTATAACAATAATAATAATAATATTGTGTGAAGAGCCTTGTGAGTGAGGAGGAGGACTTTGAAATGGATGCGTTGATGGACTGAGAGCCGGTGAAGGTTTTGGACGATGGGGGTGATGTGACGGGAGGGGGTTCGGCTTAAAAAACCTGTGTGTGTGTAATATGTGTGTGTTCAGCCTAGGACGTTGTCATAGTAGCATACGGCGGCACAGCTCTGCATATGCTGGAGATGTGGATTGTTTTGGATGGGGTGCCGTGTAGGTCGCTATTGCAGTAGTTGAGACGTGAAGTAATGAATGCAGGGATGAGAGTTTCAGCAGCGGAGAATGGGTGTGATGGGTGGAGATGGGCGATGTTCTTAAGGTGAAAAAAGGCAGTCTTTGTGATGTTGCTGACGTGTTGCTGGAAGGTGAGGTCGGTCTCAAAGATGACTCCAAGGTTGCGGGCGGTGGGAGAGGGAAGCAGGGTGGAGTCTTCTATGGTGAGGCGGAAGCTGTTGGTGGTGCTGATGAGGTGTTTGGGGCCGATGATAAGCACGTCCAATTTATTGCAATTAAGCAGTTGGAGTGCATCCAGGATTTGATTTCTGTGAGGCAGTGGCTGAGGGTGGAGTAGGTAACAATGGTGATGGATTTGGTGGAGATGAAGAACTGGACGTCGTTGGCATAACAGTGATAGTGAAGACCATGGCAGCAGATGATGTGACCAAGGGCGAGCAGGTAGATAGTGAATAGGAGGGGTCCAAGGACTGAACCTTGGGGGACGCCTTGAAACAGAGGGACAAAGGAGGAGGTGCAGTTGTTAATGTTGATGAACTGTTGTCGGTTGGAAGGGTAGGATGATAGCAAGAAGAGAGCGGTGCCGCTTATGTTAAGGGAGGTTTCCAGACAGGAGAGGAGGATGCTGTGGCTGATGGTATCCAAGGCTGCTGTGAGGTCGAGGAGGATAAGTATGTTGAGGTTGCCGGCATCTGCGGAGAGGAGGAGGTCATTGGTGATATTCAGAAGGGCTGTTTCAGTGATGTGATTTGGGTGGAAACCTGGTTGAAACAGTTCGTAAAGACGGTTGGACTGTATTTGACCTCATTATCTCATGTTCATGATCTTTCCTCAACATGTTCTGCTTTGAATTAAGCTTACACTGTTATGATCTCAGGAAATATTCAGGTAAATTGTCACATTGAAAAAGTGACGAAAAAATGCTACTCAACCTGAATAGTGCTCAAAGTGCTTTATATCATCTCGTTCCCCGTTTCACACTGGCATTCACGCACTCATAGCAGAGGCTGCCACGTTGCAAACTTTTACATGAAGAACAATTAGTGAAATGCTCCCCAGGCCAAGGAATTGAACCAGTAGCCCTCCATTACTATCTAGTGACTGATCTTCATACCTTCTTAGCCATGCCCAAAAAGGGAAGAACATATTTTTCGTATTTACAGCACATTAAAGCTTCATCGTATCCAACCCAGTAACTCTTGAAGCTCTTAAAGAGATATTTCACGATGTAAACTGCAACTCTGACTAGTTAATTGACTACTTATGTTTCAAAGATTTTAGAAAACCAAACACTGTCTCAGACAAACAAGCTGAAATTAGATCAATAACAGACGTGTCAAAGCATCTCCTGTTCTGTCCCTCTTTGCCTCCTACCCACAACCTTATTAGTTTCTCGCTGTGCTGCACTTTGGAGGCACAGAGTCTCTGAAGTCCATGTTTCAAGAATACGTATGTCAGGCCAACATGGCCTGCCCCATTTCAAAGACTCCCAGGAGGAAAAAATGCGGCCATCTAAGAGTTTAGTACAAAGGAGTTTTCCTGTTTGAGTCTGGGCTGTAGAGTCTTTGTTTCTCTTACTTTGAGGCCGTAACTGCCACCTGACCATTTTCAGCTGGTGCTGGAGGTTTATCTACGGGCAGTGAACCGAGTAACGTTGGAAATGACCGCTGCAGGAAATGTTGACATGGCAAAGCAATAGCTGACAAACCATGCTGTATGTTAAAAGGGCTGATAAGATAAGTGAGGAAATTAGCACATTTGTGGCCAAGAGCAGCAAAGCTTTTGAATAAAAACAGCATTATTCAACAACATCAGAGGCTTACAGTCAGCGGAGGGGGACACAAACAGGGCAACGCCCCCCCCCCGCCCCCAACGACATTGTTTATGCACATTCAAATGCCAACGTGAGCATGTGTATTTTCTAACATGTCAATCAAGAGTGAGTATGTGCACAGCTCATACTTCCCCAAGAGCAGATAAACACATAAACACATCAAAGTCAAATATGGGAGACAACCCCGAGACTCAGAAATTCAGTTTTGAAACACTGTTATAAGTAAATTTGCAGCCAGTGTATGATGTTTCGAGAGACAGGGCAAACAGAAATGAATACATTTCACTGCAGGAGCACACAAAGAGCCAAGTTTGAATCCCTGGCTGAGAGAGAATTAGCCTAACTGGATGCCTCTGCTCTGCCTTCAGGCCACACATAACCTTTCTCTGTGTGTGCCACTGCGTTGGGAACAAATGTTTCTGTGATGATGATCCACGTGTTTCCCCCAACAAACAGCCAAGTGTATATGTGTAGTGTCATGTGTGAGTGGTGTAAAGTATCAAAAAGTTGCACTGATACTCCCCGTGGATGAACAGCAGCCCCAGAACAGGGCAGACTCTCCGACACTGCTGTAGTGGATGTAGATGTTCTGGATGAATGACATGAAACATTTGAAATCATCAGAGCAACCTGCCGTGGAGCCGTCAGTGACCTGCTCACACCCAGGTTTTCACACAGAGAAAGTTTTTGTTATAGAAACTTCTCTCCAAAGCAGAACACCTCCAAGAAAGGTGTTTTTGTCTTGATTTCAGATCAAGAACTGTCAGAGGCAACAAACTTTAAGGGGGGCAACGTCTACTTCATCCATAAAAAATCAACTCTGCTCGCCCAGTGCCAGATGGCTTCATCTTATATTCTGACATGTTTTGAGAACCCCTGTCAGTGGAGGGTCTCTTGATTCATTCTGACTCCCACCTTTCATATTGTGATGACTCTGGAACAACATCCCACCACAGTAGCTTTAGAAAGTTATG
>CAESWR010001956.1:702604-715520 GCA_903171835.1 Mullus surmuletus
GGGTCTCTTGATTCATCCTGACTCCCACCTTTCATATTGTGATGACTCTGGAACAACATCCCACCACACTAGCTTTAGAAAGTTATGGTGGACATTTTCTACAAGTCTGAGAAAGGAGATGTATGTTACTTGCACCAGATCCCCATGGGTCAATGGCAAAAATAATAAATTCTTGTGTTTTCTGATTAACTAATATTTGGGTCATTTTGGGGGTTTGAGGGGGGAGATAATGTCAGGCTTTGTGGTATATAATGATCAGGTTTTCAAATGTATGATTGACTGCCCTTGGTTTAGAATAGAAAGGGAGAGTTTTCGGTGGCTAAAATATGCCAAAAAACGTTTATGAGGATACAGTCGAGGCATTGAAATAAAATCATATAAATAGATAATATAATATATAGTGAAAAGGTTTTAAGAGAGAGTTTGCACATAAAAGATATCTCTTTATGCTTTGAATAAATATGACTATTCTGTTTTTGTTTTTTGGAAATGCCCCCCCGATTACACCCCTCCAAGCCTTCTGTCAATCATCCCTGAGAGCAGATGGATCATCCACACCACTAGTGATTTTCATATCACTATCCAATTTGCTGGCGGCCCATGGGAGCTGCATACATTTTCCTTCCCTTCTCTGCTCATGAAAAGCAGATTACAGTTTAACACAACCTTTCATGATCAACAGTTTTCCCATACATTACTGTGAACAATGGGGCATCATTAACCCGGCTGACTGCTTAAGTGTCTGGAGAAGGAAACATTTCTGCTTGCTCTTTTGCCTCCGCTATAGCTTTCTTTTCTTTTGCCAATATAGAGAGTGCGCCCTTAATTTCGTTGCTGTGGCCCAGTGCCAGGATTCAAATTCTTCTTGGTGTAACATCACTGCAGCGATAACATCAGTCTTCCATCTCAGTTCTTCCGCTGTCTGTCCACTTCCTATCTGATCTGCCCCCCCCCCCCTGTATCTGGTCCTCTCTCCTCTTTCAAAGACATAAGAAAGGAGCCTGCACACACATTTTCCCATCTTACACAATACATTATATTTCGAGGATAAGGCTGAGGAAATGAGAGACTATCCATAAAGAAGTCAGTGTGCAAGAGAGTGAATGGGAAAAAAAAGATGACGTTTACAGCTGACGACTATCGGGCTGCACGCTCAGACGTCCACACCTTCCTCTAACCTAATAATCTGCTGTAAATGTTACACTGTGTGTTGATATACTGTATTATTAGGTTACCAAGCGACATTTCCTTCCACATCCTCTCTTATTATCAAACACACCAAACAGTCATTTGTTCTGTAGCTCAGTGGCTCATAAATCGTCAAACCGAGGCGGGGGAAATTTGAGCCAAAGAACGCTCAGCTGATGAACTTCATGCAAAACATCATTTCAGCTATTTTGAAACAAGCAAATAATGAAAATAAATCTTGAGAACTTTCACCAAAAACAAAACAACAAAATAATGTTTCCGTTGTGTCCCTTTAAAGGTCACCTTCTATGGGGTATTTGACAGAATTTCATTTAGTTGCCAGAGGCCCCAAAACAATTTTTTTTGTTTAAGTTTTTTCCCACAAATTCGGCCTTTGTACTTAATTTCAGCCAGTCTAAAAGTGGCTCTAGTGAGCTCTCCTGAAAACGGGCTGTTTCTGTGCCTGTACCTTTAAATGTCAATGAACTGTGTCTGGCCACGCCCACTCGACACTCCTATTGGGCAGGGGATGTGGCTTTCACTGGTGTGCGTTCTTGGTGTACAATACGCTATTTTTTTTACGGCACAAACGCCGTTGTTCAACCGTACCTAATTGAACCAGAATCGGACACAGAAGTAGCGGTTTCCGTTCCCGAACATGTTCAGATTCTGCTGCTGCAGCAGGACGTTTCAGAATGGTTGGTTAATTTTTTTCTAAATCTCTTCATATGTGGTGATTCAGTTACTACCATTTAGCTAACGCTAGCTCCAGCTAATAGTAAGGCTCCTCTTATGTGGGGGGCTGGTCGACAGCAGCCTCCACTACAGCCGGGGGGGGAGTGGCCAGTGACTTCCACGTCACAATTTTCCAACTCTCAGATCCGCTCGTTTCAGCTCACAGTGGACAAACAATGGAGAAAGCAAATAAATGAGGTGACTGATTTTTTTCATTTTTGGACCTCATACTCATGCTACAGGGACACATATGAATGTTAGAAAACCTTCAGAAAATGAATTCGGCTCAGAAGGTGACCTTCAAGCAAGACAATGACCAATCAGTCTTCCCAACCTGTAAGAGCGTGTTGTTGTTTGCTTCATTTGTGAATTGTCGATGTGTCTGTTAGGAGCTCCAAGGCTGATTTTCATAAAAACAGATGAAGTGGCCCAACATGAGTCAAAGAGGCAACCAGAAAAATCTGCAACAGACCCCACCATTTTCATAAATTTCTTAGGAAATGCAAGATGGAGGTATGTCCTATGAAGGCAAATAAGAAAAGGAAGATGCAGAACATGTCCAACCAGGTGGAATTTACTTCCAAACAGCAGTCAAAAAAAGGAGATGTGACAAAACACAATCATTGAAGGAGCAATAAATCAATCAATTAGGATCACGTTTCTGTTCAGAAAACCTTTGTTGCCCTAATGACCAACATCAGCGAAACATCTGCCAAGGCTGAAAATCAGCAGTAGATGAAGTAGAAGTAGCTCAACAAAGCTTCTATCTCAGCATGTATGTTTGTCATCATAAAACTGACAGCCAATTCATTACTCAAAATGCATTAGTGATGTGCTGCTGAAGACATTTCTAAAAAAAAGAAATACCTGGATTAAGAGCCAAATCCAGATAGTTAAAAAAGAAAGTTGATTTATTATTTTGATATTGACTATTGTGATTGTGGGGTTTTAAAACGTTACTCTATGTGAGTGGATTAATGGAGGATTTTTGTGTGGCATATCTTTTAGATTGTTCTCCCAATACTGGCTTGAGGAAATATGAAAGTTCAGGGCTTCCTTCTGTATAAACTTTATTTTGATAAAATGTGTTGGTGTTAGGTCTGTGGCATTTTGCTGATGATTATGACCAATCACTGTCTCTGCTAATAAAAAATACAAGTTTCGGTCTGAATGTAAACAGTTTTGTGATTTGTGCTGTGTGGATTCTGTCTCCATATTGAACAAAAATGACCTTGTTATTCTTCAAATCAATTCCTGCTCTTATTTATTTAATTGAGTCTTGCTCTGAAAGGCTGCGTGACATAACTGAAGCATCACACAATCGTCTTGACTAAGGTAGTGAAAAACAACAAATTAAAAAAGAAATCAAGGGTTGATAGAAAACAGGACAAGTCTGATTTTTTGCCGACCTTCTCACCTTTGTTATGTGTCTCAGACAAAGAATAACTCTTTGGCCTTGGGAGCATTCCCTGATATATAATGTTCTTGGGAACACAACAAATATCCTTCTGTATTTGAGTCAAAGAAATGCTTCAGCATGTATTTCCTCAGAACAAATATGTGAACCGAACAACAAAGAATAATACTTTTTTTTTTTTTTAATTACACCAAAATTCCGCCTCCTTGTCCCAAATCACATTGTCTGCCAGATTGAAACCCCATTTACCTGTGTTCTCCATCTACTCCACATCCCAGCACTACATGCAAAGGTACACGTCTGATGAGGTGAATGCAGTTGGGCAGAGAAAGGTTTTACAGCTACATGCACCTCATGAAGATCAACACAGTCAACATGTGTCACCCACCGACTGTGTCATTCAGTGGTAGCATAGCAACGACGGCTCAGTTGCAAAGTGTGGTTATTAGCTATGCAGAAGTGCAAATGGCATATTTTAAACCTTGCTCCCAGACTGCCACCCTCAGCGCACATAACAAAACAGGAAAATTGAACCCAACTGTACTTGCACACATAATTCTATTGGCAGTAGATGGCCAGCCTGCTATGAATCACTGTCTTTTGGTATGGGACAGTGATTTTGTATGAGCTGGCTGAGACTAATGCCACAAAAACACCCAGGCAAACTGATGGGGTCATCCTGGCTGGAGTTTTGACACCTGTATTAATATTCAGGTTTAAAAGTTAGCATAGCATCTGACATCATCGGTTTCTAGTGAGGAAAAACCAGTTCATTAATAATGTGCTAATGCGACATTACAATTCTGAACTTCTGCATGAACACACTGTAAAAAATATCTGGCTTGTCATATGCAGATCATTAATAATAGATTTATTTAGACTCATGTGTAATCAATTCTACAGTAACTAGTTCAAAATGATTAATAGACACAATTTCCTTTGCAAGTTCAGAAGCCCTCCAGTGAGAGTTATCTGCAATTATTAATGTTAAAGTTCTCAATTAAGCTGAAAGAGACTGTAAGCAACAGGTGATGGATTCAACATGTCTCATATTCCAGGTTGTTTGCAATGCATTCACAAACCAACACATTATTATGTGTTTTGCACACAGTGTTAGAATGTTAGAAAAAATATTATTTCTGTGCAAAAGGAGTGTTTAACAGGCAGTTTTGCTTTGAATCTGCATGAACCTGCAGCATCATTTCAACACATTTGTGTCTTTTCTCTTTTTTTTCACGTTTTGATTCCAGCCATAAAAACATGCAAAAAAAACCAAAACACATAGTGAGAAAGTGGTGGATATTTTCTAAGAAAAAAAAAAAAGGCCACACTCTGGCCACACTCTGATTCTGCCACACATCAGCATGAGGTGTGGCAGAAGCCTTATCAGTCTCTAATCAGCGTGTGGTTACTTAAGGCTCCCTGCGTGGCGTGTTTATGACTTCATTACTGGCAGTTAGACATCAGACTGGCCTTAACTCTGCCCCTACAGCGCGATGATGGACTGCCACTCTGAATAGCTTTGACGGCAGAGTGCATATGGAGACTTCTGTCTGACTGACTGTCTGACTGGGGGCAAAAGGGGGGTTGGGGGTGGTCAGGCATGACAGGGCAGCTCTTCTTCACCTGTGTGACTGTTTGTTCTGTGACCTCTGTTGCTCACTCACTAAAAGCATACAGCGTCACTCATCCATGCAGGACGAAGAGAAACACCTGGCAACCCAGCTGTGAGGAGAGCAGGAGATGGGCGAGTGGGTTTGACTCCTAACAGCTTAAGGACCAGTTAGACCACCCGTTCGACATGAAAAAGTCTTGATCATGAAAGAACCTGCACAGTCATCACATGCTCCATTGTGGTACAAGGATGCACTCATCAGCCATCTCATCAGGAGGACATTTTTAAGATGGCTGTGATGTGAGAGGACGTGGCAGCAAGGACAGGAAGTCGACCACAGCGCCCTGCATCATTATCGTCTTAATGGAGATGCTTATTACCACGGATGATGGTGAAGGACAATAGATACCTGATGAGGTCACTTAGTGATAATAATCATTTAGTGAAATTTGAGCCATGAAGCTCACAACATCTGTTGGTATGTTCTAATACCAACCAGACCATGTTACTGCTCCTTTTTAAATGTATTTGCCTCTTGCAACAACCTCCTCTCAATCTTCAGAGGGTTCATTCAAAGACTGTATTCAAACAATGATTAACTTAAGTGCATAAGCAGCTATTTCGACTCATTTAAATCATTTTTGGTTTATATAACAAAATAAGATCTGGATTTATCAGGTGAATGTGGCTTCTATTGACTGAAATCTCGTGAATACATTTAGCAAAATGGCAGAGGCTGCAACTTGGAGGGAAATAATCAATCTGCCAATGATTGGAAGTTATTTGTTGTGGTGGAACACTTGGCAGTGGTGATCTCAGCTGGTCTTGGAAATAAAGTCCACTGACTCCACTCAGTTCGAGATGAGACAAAGATCTTCAAACAGCAGTCCTGAGACCGGTCTTAAGAGATTGAGCAAAATTTCCCAACTTGGGATCAATAAAGTATATCTATCTATCTATCTGTCTAGAGTATTACAAAGAATGGCATGACTAAATAATAGTTGCCAAACCAAGTATTGTTGCTCCCAACTCATCAAATACAGAAGTTTGGTCAGTGGCACAAATTCCTGGAATGCAAACCAACAAATTATTTAATTTACATCCCAAGTTATTTACCTTTTGATATACAAACGAAGATAACTGCATTTTTAATTTACCCTAGCTCAGGAATTAAGGTGTGTCTTTGACTGACCGTAGCTCCTCACCAGAAAATGCTAGAGGCCTGGAAACAGTGCCCCACCTCAGGTTTTAGGACATCCTGAACACGCTGGTATTGGTCCCGTTGCGGACATGACCTTTGAAACCCTGTCATTGCACTTATGGTAACCCTAACTTGGAAAGACTCGCCATAACTTGAGATGCAAATGTGCTAAAGACACCAAACCAGCACCTCCCCCCATGTTTTCATGGCTGCCGAACACACTGGGGTTGGTCCTGAGGCTCCAGGAGCCTCCACTGCCAAAAATCTACGGATAGAACTTGGCCCCATGTCTCTATGACTTTCCGTTCTCTAACCCTAACCCTAGCGGGAGGCAAATTAGGGTTGAGAAACCTTAACCCTAACCCTAACCACTGACCCAAAATCAACGTTTTAACAATTGGGGACATGGACTTTGTCCCCAATTGCATATGCCGTCCCAAATTGACTGGTCTTAAGTCGAGTGTGTGACCCCAATGTGGACATAAGCGAGTATGCACACACACACACACACAGCTGATGCCAGGGGAGCGAGCATCCATGTGTTAGTTAGCTCTGTGTGATGGCTTTCAACATATAAGCCATAAGATGTGGTAAGGATTTCTTCTATGTAAAAATGATATGAAATAGCAGAGAGGGAGCAAAACATTCTATTCATTTGGGCAGTTAGATGTCTTAAACTGTAACGATCAAGAACGTTCCGCAGACATCCAAACATCTTGGCTGCAGCGTCCTGATGCACACTGCTGTCTGCACTGGAGACACCGTCACCCCTGGTTTCCTCCAGCATCGGTGTATTCTTCTGTCACTGAAATGCTCTCAATTTACATCCAAGCGTGTCGCGCTCCCCACCCTCCAAACTTTTAATCAATTTCACCGCCACTATAAGCTCCCATCAGCTTCAGTTCTTGGTCCTATTTATAGAAACCCTCTATTGCTATCCACACTCCAGTGAATCTTTAGTAAGTGGTGATTTGAATCATCTTCTGTGCATTAAGGATTTATGCAGCAACATCATGTCTGAATTTCTGACAGCCTGTAGAGAAAATATGACCTCCCACGCAATCCTTAGTTTAAATACTTGCAGATACATCTTCCCATAGATACATTTGATGATATCACACACTAAAGCAATGCCTTAAGGAGATTCAAAACCAAAGCACATGAAGAAAACATGTAAAAACCTGATGCTCTTGGAATGACATGAAGGCAGTCAGCTTAATAATTACCCATGGCGATTTCCAAATAAAACACTGTCTTTAAATGTGAAGAAGTCTCAAATCACAGCATTTTAGAAGTGTGGAATATGACTTAGACTTAACAATTTGGGCTTTGAATTAAGCCACACGGCCTGATTGCAGACTGGAAAATATTAAATAAAAATAATTGAAATAACCCCTCCACTTAACTCCAAAGGTCATCCTCAAAATCCACATCTTCATACATAAATCACAACATCCCAGAGGTGACTGCAACGCATCTCTCCACTTCCATGACCCTTCACATTAATACCATTGAGCTCCAGTAACTCTGTCTATAAATGCTTTTATTTTTAGGATGTGTTGTGAGAACTTACTGAAGCTTTCTGTGTAAATTAAACCATCGGTGATCGGTTGGAATTTGGGTTCTGATTCACTTCAAAATGTAATAGTGTCTTCACTGGACAATGCCCTGCCATTCTACCAAGTCTCAGGAAACTCAGTTGGATAGCTTTTATCTGATCCTGCATATAAACAGACAGATGCTGGTTAAACAACAACAACAACAACAAAACCCCTCCATAATTTAGACTGCAGGGATCTGTGCAGATGATTTGACATGAAATGAGAAGCACTCCTGTCAAGAATCTTCGGGAATTATCCCCTGGATTTGGGTCTTTCTCTCTCACCGACCCCCTTAACATGTTATGGAGGACAAAGGGCACAGCTGTGAAAATGTGAACTTTATTTGCGAAATGTGGGATTGGGAATGCATTAGCTGCCAAGTCGTGTTCAGAGAGTACGGGTGAGGGAAATTTAGTTTATAATTTAATTTACTAAATCTGCATACAAATGGCACAACTTTACATTTGAAAATTGCATGCAACGCACATGGGAAAAAGTCCAATTTTCCATGTAGGTGATATGCCAACCCTTCACATTAACCTCTGTGGAGAGCAGATGCGCCCCAAAATCATGCTCAATCTTTAACTATTGGGATTCAAAGCAGTGATATTTGATAATATGTCAATGATACAGTGCAGGTCTTCTCACTAATCACTTGGTGAGGGTAAAGAAAAAGGTCAAGGCACGGATTATGACAATAACAACTACTGTTGTAGTTGCCGACTTGGATCAAAAAGACAGCTCTCTAGTGCTGGTTTGTGCCTCTTGTCACCTCCCACCACACTCGGGTTTTGAATTTGTGTTTGTGCTAATTTGAAAAACTAGCCTGTATTGCACCATTTTCTATGCAAAAATAAGAAATTCCCTAAAGAAAAGTGTAAATATTTCATTTCACACCAAAAGAACAAATAAAATAGAAGAACTGAGGAAAAGTCTTTGTTGCCATCTTTGAGTTTTTCTCAATTTCTGTGTGTGAAATACTACCAGCCAACAACAATTCATCGTGAAGAAAGCAAATAAAAAAGGAGTGCGAATATATATATACATATATTTATATATGTATATATATATATATATATATACTGTATTAATATGTATATATAATCTTGTGTCCTGGAATCTCTAGGTACGATATCATTAGCAAACATGTGCATACATACTGTAAAATGCCTTGTGCAAAATTTTGTATGTACCACATTTATCATAATATGCAAGTATCTAATGATTTGATATCCAGACCTCGAGAGTGAGCTGCCTCACTAAGAGCAGAGATATAGATGTGCCATCCAGACTTGTGACATGCCAGCTGGCTGACGGGGTCTGACAATTTGTAGATCGTGCTTCTGCCAATAGCTGTGCAGACTTTTGTGTTGCAGTTAGATGTTCCCACTTGTTCAATGTGGCAGCCATGTTGACATCTTTCACTGACCCTTATGGTATCAACAGGTGTATTTCTAAGAGCTGAGAGGCACATCTGTTTTACTGGGCAGTCACAAAAAAAAATTCATCCAACCTTATGTAAGCAAGCAAGTAGATTTACTCACTTACTGTTCTTACTGTTTCTCCCACACAAATCTAACAGATTTTCTTATATTGAATCAAATTGCAAAAGATTATTTCTGCAGTCATGGATGGCAAACATTTCTATGGTTAACTCACCTATTAGTTTTGCATTAACACTGGAAATGTCCCCTGGTTCAAAGCTGGATGATTTCCAATGCATTGATGAGACAATGAAGCCAGATAAGAGTGTTTTATGTTTTCATAATACATCTATATGCTGCAAGAAAGAATATTACATGGTGACTCATTATTAGTCAGTGAAAACAAGCACTATGAAATTCAAATGTCAAATTTGTAAAATTTTCAGCACAAGAACAATATTTTTTTAATTTCATCCAATGTGGCTTTTACTAGTCATCCAAAAAGCCAGATACATCTTTCTGAAATTGGCAGTGGCCTGAGCTCTTGACACACTTTCTTGGAGGAAAAAAAAAAATCAATCTTGCATTCATACATCAGCAATGGGACAAGACTGACTCCTTTGTTGCATTGGTAAATGTCTCGACAAGCAAAGGTCATGTGTCATGTCGCAGGGAAGAGGCAGGTGTTAAGTCACTTCATGGAGTCCCGCTGGGAAATGGATGGCACAATGGAAATTCTAGTCTTTTAGTGAAGACTAGAACATTTCATGATATGGAACCTTGATCTTGTGTCAGCTGCAATTTGTAAATACTCCTAAAGCTATTTGAAGGAGAAAAAAACCAAGATGCTTACAGAAATGTACTTAAACTTTGCATCAAGAGATATTTATGTATATATACATCATATGCAGTTACATTACAGTATCTAGTGAGACTATTGTGAAAGTTATGGATACAGACCCACCAGTTCACTCAAATTAAAAATTTGAGTTCATGAGAACTTAGCCACAAAAATGTTCATTAAGAAGACCAAGAGTGCAGTGTTGATTTGAGCGGTTAGACTTGTAAATGATTCTAAAAACACAATAACACCTTTAAAGGCTCTGGTGTTAAGATTGCCAGTAAATCATACAATATGTGACTGCATGAGACCGTCCATACAAAGAATGAAAGCCAGAACACCATTATAAAAAAAAACTAAAAAACAATGATAAATGTCAAGAAATGCAAATAGTCGATCAAATTCCATTCCAATTTATGAAAAGAAATCAAAAGAATGATAAATGAATGGTAGTTTTCCCACTTTGATGAAAGCTAATTGAAAGCAAGCAGAAAGCACTTTTGGGATGGTCCGTGCTCCTCCGTTCACTGCTCCACAGGCAAGAGTTAAAGGTCATTTGCTATCATTTCGCAGCTGTGTGTTCCTCAGTGTGCATTTTTTTACATTGATATTATTCTTGCTGTGGCTGCCCTGTCTACACAAAGACCATTTTTTTCCAGAATCTAAACATGTAGTCAGAATGTTCTCATGTGAAATAGTCCTGACTATCTGATGAGAAAATCTGAGATTTGATCTTGGTCGCATGAAGATGCAAAGGTAAATACACGGAAGACTGAGCATTTGCTTCTGAGATGTCCCAGATGACAGACATGGTCAAGTGGAAAATCGGACTCAATATTGGCAATGAAAGAAAGGTCAGGGAATCGCAATTTCCTGTGGGCAAAATGAATGCCAATGCAAAATCTCGTGTCAGTGTGTCAAATAGCCAACAACAAATTTTCAAAAAAAGTCAACTGCAACATTGTCTTTACGCTCTGTTAAAAAGAATGTTTGAGGCGAATGATGTGGTCAAACTCCAGGTTGCTCTGATAAAGCCACACTGTCAACACACTGAACTCAATGGAATGTTCGTCTACAGAAAGGATACTGCTGTTGGCGGGCTACGCAAAAGATATTTGCGACAAAGAGGTGCTGCCGTGTGTGGAATACTGCAATGGAAGTTACGATGCATCTCACCTTCAGCCCATGTCTGCCTGAATTCCAAGCCGCTTTATACAGAATGCATTTCATTACATCAAATGAAACTCATGAATGTTGCACCCCCGTGTTGAAAAAGCAAGCCTTTTAAGATCTGAGAGGGTTCAGGGTGAGACATGTTATAGCGTTACTGCCAACCTAATTTATTTTTAGAAATCAGTAGGTGTCGCGAGTCCAGGATGGTGAGTTGCAACTGTGCAGTCTTGGAAAACTTCACAGACAACACGAGGCATCAGATGGAGTGCACTGACTTCATGTTTTCAAATCTAATTTGTGTGAAGATGCCTTCTTCATGCCGTCAGAACGTCAGCTTTGCCTTTTCTTGACCATTTTCCTCTCTTCCCTCCCATCTTGCTGCTTTTTGCTTCACTTCTCCCGGTCTTACGTTGCATTGCTGCTGCCTGAAACATGCCCTTTGAATGTGTGGCGCCTCACGGAGTTATTTAATCTTGTCTAATCCCTAAAGAGGCTTGAACGTTTTAAGCAATGAAAGTGAGTTAATGCTGTTTTCTCCTTTTTTGCTCTAAATAAGGATGAAATTCACATCTTGTTTGCTTAAGTTGGAAGGTGCCCTTAAAGACCGAGGGCGATACTGCATTAATATTTAATCCTTTGGTGCAATATCATGTCAAATTAGAATTTGTAGTAGTTCCCCTATTGGCCACAAGGTTTTTGTATTGAGTTTTTGTATAACACGCCAGTCTGCCCAACTTCTTTTCTTAACTAGATCATGCAGCCCAGCCATGACAGCTTGGCTTGATGGATTGGTGGATTGGATTGCATGAGAGGGCGTGGACCAGCAGAAGACGGGATGGATGAGTATGAAAACTGAAAACAACAGGCAGCTACGTTGTGTGCACCCGCCTACCGCTCAAAGAGGACATGCTCTTAATTGTTTATAAGAGACCAAGAATCCAATGTTGTGAGCAAAAATACAAACAAAAAAGACACAATAGAACTGGGAAAAGAGCTGGCAAGAGGTCATGGGAAGAAACTGGAAACTGATGTACTTTTCAGCCTCAAGTGAGCATTCATGGTACTGCAGTTTTGGGAACCTCGCTTCAAATGTGGAGATCCAGATTTCTGTTCAAGGGATAGTTTTTTTTTTTACATGAAATTGTATGAGATCCTCACCATCAGTGTCGTTCATTAGCGGTGACTTTTCCCCACTGTGTCCCGTGAGCTGAGTTCCAGCCCAGTTTTCGGTGTTGCAGAAAGTAGTTCCGTCTTGTTGCTGGGGTCACACGGATAAAGTGTTTTGCTTCAAAAAACAACACCCGTTCAAAAGAGTCATCCATTTGCATCCCGAATTCTTGGCCACACAAAAACAACCTCGCAATCACCCGGTGCCATTTTCCCTCAACTGTTTCATGGCATTTACGTGCTCGGAAGGAGACCGTTGCGAAGCGTCTTCTCTCGCGTCGCAGCAATGACTTTCCGCCTCCTTCTTCCAACTGATGGAAAGGTGCGCGCAATGATGCAAACAGAGGGAAAATAGTACCGGGTGATTCATGAAAAAATTCATGATGCAAATGGATTACTCCTTTGAACGCATGTTGTGTCTTGGAGCAAAGCACTTTATTCATGTGTCCAGCAACTATTTTCTGCAACACCGAAACCAGGCCGGAACTCCGCTCATGGGACACAGTTGGGGAAAGGTCAATGCTGATGAACAACACTGATGGTGAGGATCTCAT
>CAESWR010001956.1:738338-757333 GCA_903171835.1 Mullus surmuletus
GGGCGGGGGGTCCTGACTGATTCATTGAGGCAAACATGGCTGGGAATGTACCAATATTTAGATAAGTAAACAGCTGCACTGCAATATAATCAAAGTTGGCAACTGGCCACTGTCAAAATATGATCAGTCCAAGTGCTTGTTTTTGCCATTGAGCGCGCCAGGATGTAAATAAGCATCAGACATCATCATCCAACCCAAAAACACGAGAAAACGGGCCAGAAATTATCCATGCACCCTCCTGTCCATGGCTTCATTGCATTAATTATCGCAGTTTGTCCAAACACAAACCACAGCAGGGTGAAATCACATCTACAATTTTATATGACCAAGCTCAACAGAGTCAATTGCGATGAAGAGAAGAATGATTGCAGTGAAAGAAACAACCAAATCAAGATGAATTGCAAAGTATAAATAAATGGTGCTGCAAAAAGGAAAAAAGCATAATAACTGCTAAAAGCTTTGGGAAGCTGCCATGATGTCGGCTGCAGGGAGAGCATATTCAAGCAGGTGTGATAAGAGCTTTAGAAAGTACAGGCAGGTCAGCGTTGTCAATCACGCTGCAGCTTCGGTGGGAATGTTAAAAAACAGATAACAATGTGCACTCTACCATGACACATCTGTTTGATGCAGCAAAGCCAAACACGCATGGACTAATGAACACAATTCTGCACAAATCACTGACAAACTGCAGGTACAAACAATGATAGCGGTGTACTTAGAGTCACACATTTATGCATATCGTTTATTATTTTTCGCTTGTATACTCAATACACACTGTTGATTTACTTTCATTTAATAGGACTATTAATAGATTCAAGTATTGTAGGTTTCAGACAAAAACTCATCACAGACTGCAATTTTTTCAATATATAAATAGCTATTTTAACATTTTTAATTAACTGTTTTTTTTTTATGAATTGTTTGTGATTGTGTTCCAGCTAAGTACCTGGCCAGTGAGTTCATCTTGAAGAAGAAATGTATCACATTTCACGATTTTAACTGTGACTGTAACTTTACATTAAGGAAGCTGTCACATTTCTTTTGTGCATGGATGGATTCAGTGAGCATTTACGGGCATTTTACTAAGGCAAATAAAATTATTTCTCCTCTCTTTTCTGAGAACCCGCATCAAAAAAGCCCCTTGGGAGGTCCCTGAATCTTGGTTGGAAAACACTTTTGTGAATTTGCATTAAGCTTTAGAGTCTATAGCCTTGGTTTCATTGTGTGCAATTTTAATGGGAACAAAGACTATAGTTAGTACAGACTGAAAAGGCTAACAACAGTTCAGAGCACTGGGCTTTGGCCCACAGAGTTGTTGGTTTGACTCATGGTCAGGTCGTAGTCTGACTAATATCCAGTTCCACACATCATACAGCCATTAGAAAATAATGAAACACATGATATAAAATCTAAAGTGAGACATAGCCCTGGAAGAACCAGAGAGGAGGAAGCATTTAACTAAGACACGCAGTTACACTCAATGGAATCAGTCTCAGAGGCCTTCAACAGATTTTAAAGGCCCTGATCACAAATCAGCTCCTGACGGTGCAAGTCAGTCTGCAAGAGTCTTGGAGACAAGCAATGAGAGTGTCATCTGAGTGCAGGCAATAATTACTGGCTTTAAATTAAATATACACACAAAGTTACGAGGAAAGCAGGCCCTATAGATAAAGTTGTAGCAATGTGAGATTCTGTGCCTGTGAGGGGAAGACTACTGAACTCAGTCATATGCATAAAATGGGAGGGCTTCGACAGGAAGACCATCCGCTGTAAAAACTCTGCCAAATCAAGCGTGCAAAAATACCTGCGACTCCTTGGAGAAGGGACTAGCTGAACTGAAAACAAAAAGCGTTCTAATGGTAACAGTCCGATGCTGTCCCCTACTGTCCACATTGAGTTTTGTCAAAATATTGAGGTATTACCAAACTGCATGTAACCATTCAAGGCTTCAGTAAATGTGATGGGGGGGAAAAGATCACCTGTGATAGGGTGACCAAACATCCTGTTTTCCCAGGACATGTCCTGTTTTCATGTCCTGTCCTGGCCACCCTGTTTTTTTTTCTTCTTTTTTTTGGAAAGTTAAGAGAACGTCCTGGTTTTCGTTGTTTTTGCTAATATAACCAATTTTATTTAATATTTTTTTAGTTATCCATTTGTCAAGACTTGAAAAGAGTTATTATTTTCTAACAGGACTATTTTTCTAATACTGAAGAGAGAATATGTCTATCACTATTTACCGGTAATTCCAGAGATTTTAAAGCTATAATATCTGATTGTTATAATATTTAAATGTAATGAAATTCTGAGGCATCTTTGAGTAAACTTCAAGTCTCATATGAGTATCTCATTACTGGGCTGAGAGTCCTGGTTTTCGGTAATCAAAATATGGCCACCCTATGACCAGAGTTTTGTGCGCCTCCCATGGAGTTAGACTCGCTAATCTTTAGAATGTTAGTTTGTACCCTCATCAATGGGGTCACAGTTAGTTTTAATGGGATTATTTGCATTCATGGTGAAACTACAAACCTCCAAAACAAAAGTTTTAGTGGGCAAAAACCTGATACTGTTGTGTCATTTTGTGTTGTTTTTCCTGAAATCTGCAATGTGAGAGACGTCACACAGAGTGGCAAACTTACCAAGAAAGATCAGGTCACTTTACAGCTTGACAGATGATTTTTTTCAGTTTGGACTCCTCTTTTCAACAGAACACATGGCTGCCTGCTGATCGCTTTGTTGGTGATTAGATCACAAACAATGCATGCGTTGGAACCAGGCCTCAGACACTATTAATCCAAACCTGAAAACCACTGACTAAAGTACATGGAAACACTGATCAAAGAGTCAAAGATAAACAGGTCATATC
Source organism: Mullus surmuletus (assembly GCA_903171835.1). Taxonomy (NCBI): domain Eukaryota; kingdom Metazoa; phylum Chordata; class Actinopteri; order Syngnathiformes; family Mullidae; genus Mullus; species Mullus surmuletus. The sequence goes on from CAESWR010001956.1 coordinate 741,202, forward strand.
AGGGTAGGTGGCACACAGGGAACTGAGGAGACACTGGTCATGCCATGGAAATGGAGGGAAAATGGAACAAAGACAGGAAATTAAGTAGCAATTGTAACATGAGGTTGGTGCTTTTCAAAATAAAACAGGAAACGATTTTTAATGAAAGGTTGTCCAAAACAATAAGCTGTTTATGCATGGCTCATAAATCCCAACTACCTGAGTGAAATGTCTATAATGAAAATAAACAGAATTTGAATTTGTAACTCTGAAGAAGAAAAAGACATACTACGAGCCATTTGTAACCAGGTCAGGATGACAGAAAATTTGCAACAAGAGCATATTTAACCCTGTAAACTATGCTGTTATTTAATGTCAAACTTAGTCTGTTAAGAAGGCCTCCAATAGTGAGAAGATGTCAGATGTTTGTTGAGAGCACATGACCTGTCATGTCTTCAGTTCTCTCAGTCCCCTGCAGGTGCCAGCAATGCCTGTAACATCTCCTCATCAGGCAATGAGAGTGAAAAGTGTCTCACATAAAAAGGAAGTATTAAAACTCAAGCTAGTATGAAAGTGTTAAATTCATGTATATGAAATAAAGTAAATAGTGCCTGCTTAACTGAGCATGATATAAACCTCTATCATTGTATTTTAATTGAAATATTCGAATAGTATCTAATCATGCATGTGCTGCTATCTGTCATGCAAGGGACTTTTTTAAATACAACTGCAGACTCTGTGGACCTAATGTATTTTGTTTTGTTTTTTTCTTTTTTTTCTTTTTGAAATTGCCCCAGATTATATTTTATTTGTCATGGTCTGCAATCATGGTGAAACTAAACATCTCCAAATAGTATCTTTGTCACAACTGAAATTCTAACAAAAGGAAGACATAAAATGAGTACATGTAAATAGAATTATAATAAATTGAATCATAAATATGAATATGAATAATTAAATGAAACACCTGGAGCTTTAATCAGACAAGCAGGGAGAGAAACTGCTGTTTTGAAAGAAATAAAAAGGAATGAGACACTGCCACACATATACATCAAAGTATACTAAATAAATACTTTTATATGGAATTGCAGTACATAAAATGCATATCCAATTCATATCCACATCAAAAATATTTCCAACAGTGTTCCCTACTGGCTGAAAGAAAAGACACAACTATTTCTGGTGATGTTTGAAACACCTTTTTTTTTAATCTTGTGCTTTGATTTCATAATAACACAAGTGCTACTGGGTTGGAAAAAGCACTCACCATCACATCACAATATTGATACAGGCTTTGACAGCAATTACATTACACCACCTTTGAAAAACAAGCTGAATGATGAACATATTGTTCAGCAAAATCAATAATGTTTGAGTTGGGAACTGATTGTAGCAAATTAGGTGCTAGTGGGAGGGAAAACACGTTTTTAAAGTTGTACAATATGACCTTTGGGAAGAAAATGGATGAAACATCGAATAGCACTAAAGATGAGCCATTTTCCACGTTGCCACTTCTGTAATGAGCCAGGTTTTCCAGTAGATGACACTACAGTTCCTCAATCCTCAGGAGCAACACCATGTTCACCGTGTGACCTCAGTTCAAAGAAGACAATTGATTCCCAATAAGATTATTAGCCTACTCATCAGCATTGAGGCAACCCAGCTCATCCTGCAGCCTGAGTGATGCACATGGGTACAAACTACTGCTACTGCTTGTTTCTGATCAACTTTCCTGCAGGCAGACCGAGGCTGAGGATGAAATAACTGAACATAGAGACCATTTGTTTCCCTGAATTTTTGACATTGGTTTGAGTTTTTTGTTTGTCTATCTTAATTGATAACTAACAGCAAATCAGAAAAGAGCACTGATGAGATGTTGCTTCTGCATGAGAATGTTGGGGTAAAGATGAAATACACAACAAAGACAGAATCCCATGCAAAGCAAAATTCTAATTAAACACACAATCTATCAGTAAATGCTATTTTATTGCAGGACCAAAATCTCCACCCAGGAATTATTGACCAACCAACGTTGAACTGAATATGTGACCATTAACATGGGTCAACAGGACTTGTGCTGTAAAGGGACTACTTTTTCACAATCGTCTTTATCGATGTAATGGAGAGATCCTGAAAAAGGTGTCACATGAGCGGTGTGCTGGATTTTCTGAGGCATTAGTTTGCAGAGGATGTTTTGTCGTGGCCTGGGACAAATCTAGATTATTCAAAGGTAAGAAATTATAGAACGCAATTGAACAACTGACTTCAACTGTTGGTGAAAGATGAGCTGAGAATAATCGGGCATGCTGTGAGTTCAGAATCTGAGATTTTTCAGAGACTTTTTCATCCCCTCTAACACAATTGAGCAGCCAGTAACAAAGCAGAGGTGGCTGCTCACTCGGACCGCGCCGCTTTACATCCAGCTCCGGATGAATTTAATCAAGTCACCTTCCATATTTCACACAGACGGAAAATTAAAAAGAGATCACGTGTCAATGGAAATCATAGAGGCTGAACCTCGTCGCCACCACTCCACCCACCACCGTCGCGCCATCCATTTCCCCGGTAACTTACACCTGTCAGTGGAGGATAGCAATGTGATTTTGGCGGTAATGTGTTTCTATTGCTCCTCCTGCGATACACCCCGCGGTATCACCGGCTATCACAGCAATGCACTGAGAGCTTGGAGGGCTTTGGAGGGCCTCATTTACCTCCATAATCTTTCACAGTCATTGACATGCTAGCACGGCGTAATGCACTCTTACACACACAATAGACAGAGTGGGAGACAAAATAAGTCTGAATGCACAAAAAAAAAAGCGAGTCCTCATACATGGCTGAGTGGCAGGAGAATTAACATAGTGAGGACGCTGCATTATGCAAATGTGTTATGGTTCCTCTCTGACAGAACTGGTAAATTGGATGATATTTTATGATGATGTAAGAGAGAGTTAAGGCTCGGCGGATCAGTGCATTTAATACAGCTTTGATATGTGTCCTCCTCCTCGAGTCCTGTCTCGGCTTGTCTCGCTCCCGGATCCTGAATTTGTTAGCTCGCTTTCAAGCCGCTTCCCACAAAGCTGTTATGGCTCTATGTGTTCATTCTGGCAGAGTCAATAAGACAATAAAACAGCACGGGATTAGCCTGAAGATGAACAGAGGACGAGGCCGCCTAGAGGAGCTGAGAGTGTTAAACATTACTAAGAGGGGATAAAAGGTTTGGGGAAGTGTTTGGCCGTCCAGGAGGTCGCCCCAATAATCATTTTACCTCAAATATATTTTTTCTTCCCAAAATAAAAAAAGGGTGCACTTTCTTTTTGTCTTGGTTTGCAATTTTGAGGAGAAATACGGATCATCGGCAAGGTCAGACGCTTGGTAATAAACGAGAATTAATCCTGTTACAGTGGCGGAGGTTGAGTGAAAGAAGGCAGTCGGAGTATTGTGGTAACACACAGAAACGCACAAAGAGCATACAACACACAACAATGGCCTTGGCTTTGTTCTAAAGCTCTTTGCCGTTTGTTTAGTGTTACACAGGCTCCATTTACTCCTGATTGCCTGTGACTGGTGACCTCTGAACCCAATCCACACAGGTACTACAGGAGGAACCATCAATACTGGCAGCAGGTTGTTTTGTACCTCTGGGCTGCTGGATAAATGATGCCCTTGGTGGACACACAAGCTCAAAAAAGAAACACAAACAAGAATGCACTCTGAGACAAACAGAAAATCACTGATTCGCATTTAGCCCCAATTATTTGTGCTTATCATCACAACTCACTTGTTTCTTGTTGTCATTATCTAAATGTGGTGTGTTGTGTTGTGTGTTGTGGGCATTTTCATGAATTCCCATCATATGAAAAGCAATGAGCAGAATTTGAAATGACTGTATGTTTATCAACTGTTTTATTGCCATGTTATGATTTTATGCTGGTTTGCATTAAGTGGCTCATGGACTATAACACAATAACACATGGAATGACAGGAAGAGGACATGCTCACTGTTTGGTTCACACAACTTTAGGAAAATTGAAGCAAACCAAACCAATGTTTGAAAATGTAAAGTCTAGAATTGTTATAGAGACAACATTGTGTTTTTCCCATCTTTTCCTTTTTGTGTGTTTAATTGTTTTTGGTGCATTTAAATTAGTTCAAGTTAGACACTTGCTCTGAAAGATCCCAACGTTCTACCACACGCCTAAAATAGCTAAAACAATTTATTTGTCATCCCATCTTTTGCTTCCATAATCATGACTGGCTTACTTATCACCTTTTTTCCTGGTTTTACCTGCTTTGGTCCTCCATAGTGGCTCAAAACCCACCTGTTCACAATAGCCTTCAATCTCTAATCTCCGTTTTTATGTTTTATTGTGTTCTTTTATTTGTTTTACCTATTTTTATTTAACTTTTTTATACTTTTTTTTAAATTGTAAAGTGTCTTTGAGTTTTTATGAAAAGCACTCTATAAAATACATTTATTATTATTATTATTATTATTATTATATATATTTCATTTATTGTTTTACCTGTTGAATGTTGTACAAGCTACTGTTGCTAATCTGTAAATCTCATATTTACTAACATCGAGTTGAATGTTGACATAGCAAATGAGATTTCCCCACATATTGTCACATTTTCAGTCTTTGTTGGAATAAAACAGAAACAATAACAATAGATATTTTTAGTGGGTATAAGTGCTCTGTGGAGTTCTATTTTTATTTTGTTTTATTTTTCTACAGTAGATAAACACATTTACTTTCAACTATTGTTGATCAGAAACATATTATACACAAGGCTAAAGTGTGTAGAACACAAGATATGATACATTGCAGGTGTTAATGGTATACACTTCAGCAACCGAGTGACGTGTGGCAGGCAAAAGACAAAAAGCATAAATTTCCCAGCGAGAATGATTGAATTAACTGAGGGGGTTATCCATCTTGTTTTCTTCTCATCTCTGTAGAGAATAGCTTGATAGAAAATTAACAATTTGGTTTGATAACCACTAGGGGAAAGCCAAAATGTCCTTGGGCAAGTATATTTCTTGAACATTAACAGTGAACGCTGGATCCCACCACGAAGCATTCAGGGAAATGGAAATGACAAAGCCACCTTATTCATACTGAAAGTCAGTGTCACATCAAAATGATTCTATCACACACAAAGGGAGGGAGAGAGAGAGAGAGAGAGAGAGAGAGAGAGAGAGAGAGAGAGAGAGAGATACACACACACACAGGCACGCACACACACACAAAGCCTCACATATAACCATTCAGGGTGATGAATCGTGGCCTCATGGCAGGAGGCCTTGATTTTGGGACATCATCCAATATCAGGCCTTGGGGGGGAAAAGCAGAGCCTATGCACTCCTCATACACAAACACATGCACACACCCCTCCCAACCCCACTCTCTCCATCCAATCCTCCACCCATCCCCCTTTCCATCCCTGCTCTTCGAAGCCCGTGTTACAGATACAGCAGATTTAGTTGGGGTTCCAGGCGCCCAGGGACGGCACACACAAAACCCCATCCCAACCCAGCCTCCCATCACGCAGGGAGTAAATGTATTCATCTCATCCTCTCCGGCCTGAGAGGTCACAGCCTTATCTCGCCCTCTGCTGTAGCGCTGTCAGCTCTGCAGCCACAAACCATAACTTGTAAGTGCTAGCAAGAGCCCCATGTGGTCAGCGGGCAAGACAGGGAGGCAGGGACTCTCGGTGAGAAGGAAAATCCAAGAGGAATAAGGAAAAGGAAGGAATCAATAGTTCTATTCTTGATTTGGTTAGTCAATGTTCATTGGCTACTCAGTAGATGTGTCTGCTTGTCGCTTGTTTTAGTACTGAGAGACTGGACAACAGAAAACTGACAAGAACACTGACGTACTGATGAAAAAGAATTAAGGCAGGTCTGAATTTTAAGAAATGTATTGAACAAGTGCATTAGTCAGGACAGAAAGCAATGTGTTTCTCAAATGGTAGCAGAACAGGAGAGCCTAGAAATTAAAAGCTACAGATGTCATGCAGCCACCTGGCAGCAGGCAGGTGAGCAAATAGGATGATTGGAAAACTAATTGAAGAAGAAGAATACTCAGATGGAAGTTCTTGCTGGAGATAGGGGCATGCTGTATGTTGAGTTGCCAGAAAAAAAGATGCCTGTATTCTGAATGAGATTTTGCTGCAGGGTATCTTAATGATAGTCATATGGCACAAATGGGGCTGATCTGGTGGGTAGATTAGGCAAAATAGGATTATTCTGCAGGGTGGGACAACAGTGCTCTAGCCAGTTCAATTCAGGACTAGTTATCGGATAGGTGGTTAGTGACTAAAAATCTGTCTGGGGTGGACAATTGGGATTAATGCAGTGACCTCATCAAGCTCAACGATACTACAGGTATTTCTACATCTTAGTCTTCTATCCATTGGGGGCAAGGATGCATCTGAACTTTTTTTTTTCATTGCAGTGGCTTTACCAAGTGATATGTAAAATAGAACAATTCTTTAATTTGGTTTGAAGTTATCATTGGACATCAAAAGTGCCTTATTAGTATGGATGGATTGAAAGGCACATCAAGGAAAGGCATTCCAGACTCCAGGTGGAGGCTTGCTGACTCTGAAGAGGGCTGGTGCTTGGATTTTTCTTATGCCTGGGTGAACACTTTAAGATTGAAGTTGTTACTTGACTTCGGAGAATCAACTAACAACTCTACTTGTAGTTTCCTGCAGATGGCACTAGAGGTTACTAAAGAGCCTAATTTGCAAAGGGAAGATGGCATTTCAACATCATTGGTGTTGAAGCTCACCAACTAATGACTAGCTGAACAACTAATGGGTTTTGCTGTGAATTGAAGGAGAAACGAAGATTTTGTGAAAAAGGAGACAAGGGTGAATGCAGAAAACAATGAGGGCGATCGTGGTGGGATTGTATGTACCTTAGCCCACTACCCCACTCCAGACGTCCAAACGCCCCTTACCACGACGGGAAGTGTTTTACAAAACAGCCGTCTGATGTAGAGGAAGACACTTCCACCAGAGTCCAGTTAATTAACCACATCAGTTTCTTAATGTGATCAGTTTTAATTAAAACGGAATTTAATCGGGAGTGGTAACAGGAGGGTAGCAGCGGTGGCGGTCGGGGGAGGGGTGTGAGGAGGTTACGCCACAGTAGGCAGGTTGCTGAGTGTGTGTGTGCCTGTGTGTGCGCGCGTGTGTGCCAGGAGCTGCAGCAGCCCCGGTTTCCCTCACTTCAGATTTGTGGGCGTCTAATTAATATGGATGGAGCATTAAGCCTTTTGGACTCTGGTGCCTCTCATTTCATGACTATTAATGATTTTAATGAACTGGGCTAATAAGGCCGTTTTTCTCTGCTGAGCTCTGGAAGGGCTGTCCGACACACGCCAGGGTCAGGAGGACGGGCTCTCCCGGCCTCCACATGGGAAATTAAAACAGCACTCACAAACCCATTAACGCTACATCGTCGGCGCGCTCATCAGACACTCAAACACCGAGAGCTCCGCGCAAGAGTCTGTTTATCATGGAGAGAGACAACGCCTTCTGGCTGTTAGAGGAGCCAGGTCACATTACGTTAGGTGGCCTGGAAATTAACAATTAGTGAAAAACAGAAGTGATACATGACACCAAATACGTGATTTGGTCTGTCTCTTAAAAACAGAAGTAATATCACATCTGATATTATGAATGAATAAAGTGAAATGTATTGACTTCAGTTAGTTCAACTCAACAATCTTCAAGTAGCCATCGCATGCTAGTTAGGGCCCGAGCTGCCCTGCTGCAAACACCAGGCGAGAGCCCTCTTGAAACCCTCGGAATTATCATCATTCTGGACAAATGTTTGCATGTTACCCATGAACATGCTCAAAAAGTCATGACATTTTGCAAAATTTTCTCACAGCTATGAGACCTGTCTCCAGTTGAGACCAGTCTTCAGATGAGAGGTTGTAGACATTTGTAGGTCAAAGGGCGTGGCCGTGGCACTACTCCAAACTTTGAGGATTTCCTGATGTTTTGCCATGAGAACCTACTTATCTACTCTGCCATTCTTTGTCTGATCTGCACCAAACCTTCCACATATGTTACATGGTCGACCCTGAACAAAATTTTATTAGAAAATTCCACATATGCCTTAGCGCCACTGACTGGTGAGTGGCAGCTCGGTAGCTGTGTTTCGTGTCGCTAAAAAGTGAGGCATTACATTATGATCCGTGTGCAACCTTTGTCACCCCAAAAGGAGGAATATCCGACGGAAAGCCGTTGCAAAGAGCAGAGTTTTCGGGGGTCTGTGATTTCTGGGGCCATGACAGCCATGGGCTACCAGGGGTTAGTGAAAAATTCCATATTTCAACAAACCCCTAAAAGTACAGATTATATGCTACAAATTTTCGTTGGGATAATTGATGGCCAATTTTGGCAATTTCACGTTACATTTGAAATGTTCTCACCTCCATATTCAGTTAGTTCAGTACCTAGGTCAAACCTGGTCTTGATTTGATTGTGACAACATGGAAATTCAAATTCAAATTTCAAACTGAGTTTTACAATATGATGCGTGGTCCCCTGGGGGCGCCAAAGTTAGATGAACTGAACTAGAAAAGCGTTTATGTCTTCTAATTCTTTTTTATTCTAACTCTCCTAAAAGGGGAAGTAACGTTTTTACAGTTTTCACATTATTTATGGCATAAAATAAGATAATTTACTCACCAATAACATTCCAACAACAGTCCTTCAGAAGATATTTAGATCCAGCGGCAGCCGCGTATATCCATATAATGGGAGTGAACGGGGCACCGAGTGCGCAGCCTCTAATGACGCATTCTGTCACCAAACTCATTCATTTCACCAATATTTTGCTATGATTCGCTAGTGTTGTTCCCCTTCTGAGTCCGGGGTCGCCTGTTATCCTCATCCTACGTCTGTAGCTTGACCTACCCACCTCTGAACCAGGGGTCGGCAAACAAGCACACAAATTCAAGCAAAATAAGCAATGTATGCATGTGTGTAGGTTACTTGCTCAATCGAAAGTTGCCAGTTTGGTCCTGCAGGCTTTGTCTGGGTCAGTTGATTTTCGGTACATGGAAAAATGTCTCTAGTACAGCCCAGTTGATCATAGAAGGGAAATCCTCAAATTGCGAGTAATAATTTCTCGAGACATCCAGACGTGAATCTCCTGGCCTGCGTACGTGCTGCAGCTTGTCCTCCTTTCAATGAGCTCCTCATCTGTACACTCTGGCTCAAAACGGCATGGACACCCATCATATTCAAAGTTCTCGTCCACAACCTTGTGATCTGTCAAATATTCAGCCATGTTGCCCAAAACTAGCAGTAGCAAAATCCACGTAAAGCATCCGATCCATGCTAAGCTAATGAGCCGTACCGCGGCCTGAGATGACAACTTTCGGTTCAAAGGTTAATAGGTCAAGCTGCAGACACAGAATGAGGATAACAGGCAACCCTGAACTCAGAAGGGAAACAACACTAGTGAACCATACATACTTTACTTTACTTTACTTTATGGTTAGATTTAGGTTTCTGAAACCTGAATTTGCTGTCTGCTTGGGTTAGTGTTTACTCCTACTCCTACATCAACTCCACAATTGACAGTGTCACCACAGAGAGACAGATCATCACGTACCCTAATCAGAAGCCATGGATGAACAGAGAAGTGCGGCTTCAGCTGAAGGTACGTAACAGTGCCTTTAGATCAGGTGACGCAAAGGCCTACAATACATCCAGGGTGGACCTGAAGAGGGGTGTCAAAAAAGCCAAGCTAGCCTACAAGTGGAAGGTGGAGGAACACTTTGTCAATTCTGACGCTGAAGCATGTGTCAAGGCATGAAAGTAATCACAGACTTCAAGCCCAGTAACTCCTCCCCAACAGTCATGAATGTGTCCTTCCTCAATGAGCTGAATGACTTCTATGCCCGTTTTGACAAGGACGGACAAGTCTCCCTCCGAGGACCACTTGACCCCTCCAAGTACCACCTGACCCTCAAACTCTCCCCCAAAACGTCTGTAACGCACTGAGCCGAATCAACGCACAAAGGCTGCTGGCCCTGATGGCAACCCTGGAAGTGTTCTCAGAGCATGTGCCGAACAGCTAGCAGGGGTCTTCAAAGACATCTTCAATCTGTCTCTTGCCCAGACAGTAGTACCAGCGTGCTTCAAGACCACCTCCATTGTGCCAGTGCCAAAACACTCCTCTCCAACGTGCCTGAACGACTATCGCCCAGTAGCACTCACACCCATCGTGATGAAATGCTTTGAGCGACTGGTCCTGGCACACCTGAAGACATGCCTGCCCCACACACTGGACCCACACCAATTTGCCTACCGCAGCAACAGAAGCACAGAGGATGCTATAGCCTCAGCGATCCACTGTGTTCTCTCACACTTGGAGAACAATTTCAGCTCAGCATTCAACACAGTCATCCCCTCCAACCTCATTACCAAACTTGAAGATCTTGGAATCAGTACTTCCCTCTGTAATTGGACAATGGACTTCCTGACCAACAGACCTCAGCATGCTAGGTCAGGCCACAACTGCTCTACGACCACCACACTCAACACTGGAGCACCACAAGGCTGTGTGCTAAGCCTATTCCTCTGCTCTATCTTCACCCATGACTGCAGGCCAATGTATGGATCCAACTCCATCATTAAGTTTGCAGATGACACCACGGTGATTGGACTCATCAGAGACAACAATGAGTCTGACTACAGGGCAGAGGTTGAGGACTTAGCTGCATCGCATCCAGACAATAACCTGCTCCTCAACACCAGCAAAACTAAGGAGCTCATTGTGGACTTAAGGAAGGAGAAGAGAGAGACACATGACCCCAGCCATATCAATGGCATGGTTGTTGAACGTGTCTCCAGCTTCAAGTTCCTGGGGACGCACATTATCTGACGACCTTACCTGGACATTGAACACCTCCAGCCTGATTAAGAAGGCCCATCAGCGCCTCTTCTTCTTGAGGACGCTGAGGAAAAACAACCTGTCTGCTGATATCCTAGGCAACTTTTACCGCTGTGCAACTGAGAGCATCTTTACAAACTGTATTACAGTATGGCATGAGAACTGCTCTGTAGCAGACCACAAAACACCGCAGAGGGTGGTGAAAACCACCCAACGGATCACTTGGACTTCATTCCCTGCCATTGAGGATGTTCAGAGGAAGCGATGTCTACAACGGGTCCTGCCTCTCACCCTGCCCATACCCTTTTCCAGCTCCTCCCCTCCAAGATGCGTTACAGAAGCCTCAAGATGAAAACCAGCAGGTTCAGGAACAGCTTTTTTCCATCAGTTATCTCCCTACTGAACTTTGTCCCCCGCTGAATACCCCCCCCCCCCACACACACACACACATATATTTATTGTCCATACACTTCTCCTTCCTGTACATATTCCTTACTCTACATCCTATTCTTATCACTTATATATTAGTATAGCCCATCTGTATATTAGCATAGCACATTTGTATATTTGTATATCTGCATTGACTGCTCATTTCACTTCTTGTACTTAGCCATCTGTACATTAGTATAGCACACTTGTGCACTACTCATAATACATATATATTTATGTTAACTTAAATCCACCTTTTTCACTGGCCTTAACTGTATATAACTGCTCTATCTGTATATACTTTTCATACTGTACATATTGTAACACACTGCATCTGCTACTCCTTGCACTTCTGACTAGATGCCAAACTGCATTTCGTTGCCTGTATTTATAAATGTATAATGACAATAAAGTTGAATCTAATCTAATCTAATCTAAAACCTGGAGGTTGGCACCCAGGCCTCTAGCATTTACTGGTCAGGAGCTACGGCAAGTCAAAGGCGAACCTTCATCCCCAAATTAGGGTTAGGGTTTCTCAAATTCAGGGTTAGAGAACGGAAGGTCGTAGAGACATGGGGCCAAGTTCTACCCATAGGTTTTTGGGCACCCCAAGTTCAACCAGCTTGGTTCTGAGCTCCTACAACCTTGTGTTCTGGAGATACAGTCCAAATATGATCAACCAAATATGTGTATCTCAACACAGGAAGCTCCTCGAAACCTGGGATGGCATGGGCCCATTGTATTCGCCAGCCATGAAAAAAGGGGTGGAAGTGCTGGTTTAGTGTCTTTAGCACATATTTTTCTTGGGGTATTTCCAAGTTAGGGTTACCATAACTGTCAATGGTCGTGTCCACAACAGAGTGCCGTAGAGACTTGAGACCAGCACCAGCGCATTCAGCACATCCTACTGTAAAACCTGGAGGAGGAGCACTGTCCAGGCTTCTAGCATTTTATGGCCCGCAAATACAGGGGTTGGTGGTTGCAAGGGCTGCAACTGCAGAGGACAGACAGTGTAACAGGACAGGGCAACACAGTGAGGGCCCATCAGTTCCCCATGGGGAGTTATTATTTATTTCATTTTGCTGCTCAGAGAACTCAGCCTCATAAAGTTGTTTTGTTCAGATAACATTGCAACTTGTGTTGCGTACATTCATAGATGTCGATGTGGAATCGGAAAATAGGCATTTTCAATAGGAAATGTCAGTTGTATTTACTTCTTTTCCTTGATTTTTGCGAAAAATTATAACAACAAAATTAAATTCTAATCATAAGACAAAGGCAATCAAGATGCAAGTTTTTTTTTCCTCATTAACAGAGCAATTTAAGATATTTTCCACATCTCCCAGTGCTGACATTTTTAATTAGTTTTCCAAAATGGAAAAACAAGTTAATATATAAATATTCTTCCCAATAATTTAAAAGTAACTCATCATAGTTTATTAAATTGGTTTTATTTTCTTTGTGCATTAATTAGAGATGGAGCTCTTAAGCAGATGGAACAACATTCCCTCTCTGTACATGCTGCTACATTAACCTAATGTACTTCGGCTAAGATGCCACTGCGAAGACTCCTCTACAAATATTTTATTCAGTTTGACCCGCATGATCACCTTCATACGTAAAAATAAATGTGTTTCCTCAAATCTGAAACCAACATACAGTAAATAAAATGCCATTGTATTTAAGCCGTTGCAAGTCTCATCAAGGGAATCGAAACATGAATAAAGACCAACAACCAGGGGCACAATCTGATTTGTGAGCAGAGAAGCAGCCTTGACGGATACCAAATATTTTTGTGTGTCAATGGAAGTTCTATAGAATGTTGTTTTAATTTATTGAAAATACATATTGTTGTGTTAAGACAATTCCCACACAGAAGCCTCCTACACACACCTCTTCCATGTCTTTTTAAAGAGGCATAACAAACAGTGCTGACTTTTATCAAGAACTTCAAGGTTTCCAAACCAACTGTCAAATGTTTCATAAGCATGGGAGCTTGTGACCTTTGCTGGCGTTCCATACAGAATGCTGTCCCTCACTTCTGCACCTTGTGACACTAGCCCCACCTGCTCACATTACTGGGCCTCGGAGACCCCCCGCCTCGCACTGACAGACAGGAATTGGTTATCACTGCAGGAACAAACAAAACTGTTGTACCTCAGCCCACCAATCACCCCTCGGCTCAAACCGAGCAAGGAGTGACACTCATCCTTGACTCCGTCCTCCCATCTTCCTCCTCTTCTCTTCTCTCTTCTGTTCTCCTCACCCAGCTGGGTCACTACGTGGCAGAGTTGTTGGCCTTGTGTGGAGGGAAATTTACAGCCTGATTGAACCATCTGTTATGCGGCGGACATGCAATGCTCGAGTTCCTTCACCTTCCTCAGCGTGCTGCTTTGTATTGTAAATGTGCCATTAGCATTCATGAAGGTATTTACATGCATTCACAAGCCACATAGGTGGTATTTATGTCTCTCAATGTGAAAGCCCAAGTAGCGATGGAGACAACTCACCACAAAACTCCTACAAAATGTGAGAAAAACAAGCTCCTTGCAAGGTGATGATAAATGCGCAGGAGTTTTTGCCAATAATTGGACAAGAAGGACAATGTCACAACTCACATCACATTCATGTACTTGTAGCAGCAACATACCGTCGAGTGCTGAAGTCCAAGAAATAAAATGCCTCAGTGAGATGGCACAATACTGCAAGCTTTGCATTCAAACTGAAAGATATTCACATGATTACTGCACTGGGTTGCACACTACAAAATGTAAGAGCACCCTTTGACCTCCACCAAGTTCGGAACATAGTGAAAATCATTGTGAAAAACTGTGAAGTTGGAACATGCCACTGTTCTGATGACAACACAGCCATCCCTTAACCTCAACTGGGAAGTTTCTATTGTAACCATGGCAACAGTTGTTACCTCAGGAGAGTCATCATTCAAACATGATGTGACCTCAACATTGACAAACTTCTTATTGTATTCCAGACTCACACCATCACTGTCACCTTGTTAAGCATCAACAATAAATTCCAACAGCCTGGGAAGGTAGCAGAAGAAAAAAAAGAAGAAAAGGCATAGATTGGTACATTTAATTTGGCAGACACTCACACGATTATGCTGCTTTTTTTCCTCCTCTGATTCCTTTATTGTGTCAGAATGTCAATTTGCGGGATCAATACCTGCAAAACTAATCCTGAAGCCTAAATTGCACTTGTTTATTGCTAATTACCAGCTGTATGAGGGGCTGATTGCGTAGCCCCTCCCATTCCACAGGAGATGCCTTTCTCCTCCGAAAAGGCAGGTTCCTTTGGTTCAGTCAGGAATGCATATGTGGATGTTCAACCATTTTTCACTGCAGTACCATTTAAGAGGACCCCCCCCCCACCCCCCCCCCACCTTTTCTCACTGGCTTTAGGGTATCAGGGTCAAATGTTTGACGATTAGCATAAGAAAATTCCACAATGTTAAATCCATCTGACACAGCCAAAGTCCTGGCATCACAGCAAATGAATGATCATAATAATAGTTCTGAAGCATTACGGGGAGATAAATGTCCCTGGCCCGCTGGCATTTAGCGGGATGCTCCTCAGTATGCTGGAGACGTGACGTGCCTCATCTCCTGAAGGCCCTCGGTGGCTGATATTCTGCTCGGTTCTTGATGGGTGAGAAAACTGAGCTAATATGGCTGCGGTTGCTTGGAGAGTAACATCTATTACAGCCGCTAACTAGCTCATTTGTCGTCTTGACCAAACAACAATGGCGGCTGGCTGAGGTCTATGCGCCGTCTCCATGTGGGCGGTCGGATGTGTGAAGATTTGGCTGTTCCGCTGACTCTCAGTGACACCTCGTGAGAATTTCATTTGGCCATTATTGAGTCCCTGGCTGACTCACTCATTATTTTTTTGCTACCATAAAAGGCTTATTGCCCCTTTTTTAATTAAGAGAGTTTGTTAATTGGATGTGGAGCATTCAGGCCTACAAACGGCCTGTCGGGGTAATGAAGTAAAGGACCAGGTTTATGGAGGCAGAGTGGCTCAGGAATGTGGGTGTGCTTGCGTGTGTGTATATGGGGGAAAAGCTGCTGTGAAGAGTGATGGTGTTTATTCCTTATTGTGTTGCTTGGCGATGAATTGAGAACAGAGCTGGAAGAAAGCTTCACCACGAGGCAAATTGTTTCTTTATATTAGTCACCAATGGCATCCGATTTTACTGAGACTTGATCTAGTTAGGGCATAGTAGTTTGACTGCCAAACATTGGCCTCATCTCCACGAGACATCATGCACCGCTTGTGACGAGGACGTGCCCTGAACAGCAACGACCTGCTATCACAAACCGAGGGACAGAACCTATCCGTTTCTGCAAGATGTTTTGTGCGCTTGCATCTTTTAGCGGGGTAATTCGCGCGGCGCCCGTCAATACATCATAGGCCTCTCTAAATTGAGCTTTGAAACACAAAGGGAAGGGCAAACAAGATGGACACAGAAATCAATCTCCTGCCTGATAAAACGGAGCGAACGCACATGCTGCTGCTCCGAGAATTGACGAGGAGTCTGCCGTATCTGTCTATCTGCCTGTGATGTGAAAACAATCGTCTTTGACACGCCGTACACAAGGCACGCTCCGATAAGGCTATTTAGCCCTGACTGAGCTGGAAGAGCGCCATATGTGAATTGCCTGGTGGAAAAAAATGAAAGGAGCGAAAGAATGAGAAACACAATCAATGTGGACGTTTGATAGAAAATATGTCACACTGGAAAACAATCAGCGCAGAGGTTTTTTGTGTTGT
>CAESWR010001956.1:759586-769913 GCA_903171835.1 Mullus surmuletus
TGTTAATGTTTTCCAATCTCCTTTTGTAAATTTCAGTTCCTTCACTATTTCTTTTTTTAATCATGGACTTATTTTCTATTTTATTCCACATATATTGTATGATTTTTGTATCATTGATGCACACCACTCCAGATATTATCATGAGGATGATTCTGAGTATGTGGAAGTAAAAGAAGCACACACTGCCACTCCATATCAACGCCATCTGACTTCTTCATTTGCTCCACGTCATAATCTGACACTTAACATAATTAAAGGTCACTCAGCGATGCTGGCACGTGTGACCTATCGTGTCGCCCGTCTCAAATAGACACAGCTTGCAACTGGCAGGTGTGGAGCATTCAGTGAGCAAAGGCCCTGGTATTTGTCTCCAGTAGAGCATTGAAACTTAAACATAAGCTCATGATGTTGCTCTGAACGTGCTGAACTGTTTGTTAGCTGCATTGCATTCATGACTTGAAATAATTTAAAACAGGTTTATGTTAAGATGAACCATACTTTTTTGATATTTCACATTTCACACACCACATAAACTGATGTTTTAAGTGTCCATGCTGCTGCCCTGCTTGTGGAAGAGTTTTTTTTTTTTTTTTCCCAGTGTCTCCTTCTGTTTGCTGCCATCAGGATTTGCTTCGACACGGGACATGATCAGAGAGCAGGAGAGGGGTTGGTGAGGGGCGAGAAGGCAGCACAGGTGCCAAAATACTTTATTTGCTCTTCATGGTCTCCAAGCATTTTCATGCATCTCACATCTTCCCTCCAAGGAAACGGGCAAAGGGAAAAGACATCCAGGCTCGTGTTTGTTTTACACTCTCCCACTCAAAGGGAAATATTCATTAAGTCCTCCTCGGAAATGGAGGGATGAGGAGAGGAGGGAGACGAGCAGACAGACAGGAGGAGAGGAAACAGAGTGCCGTGCAAGTGTTTATTTTCCTGCACATTCTTCAGCCTGTTACCAAACATGATGAGGGAACATCAGTATGCCAGCAAATAATGGGCCACATTAAGGAGCAGCAGGCAACATTATGGCACGCTGATAGTGTATCTGGACTGGGTGGGTACATTAGTTTGTAAGTAATGCACGCCTTGAGCACCAGTCAAGGGCTCTAGTGATGTAATATAAGAACCAAATGAGACTTATAATCACTGCGCAGGCTGAGGGAGGGGAAATGCATCAGCATCACTGATGGATTCCTGCGATTTACAATCACTCATTCTAAGAAATAGAATAATTTATGAATATGGTGCTCTTTCCAGAGGGGGCCCCTGTGACTTGTTTTGCCTTGGAGTGGACAGAGGTGAAGCTGATTATTTTCCATTAAACTGTTATCATGAGGAAGTCTGGGATCAGGTTCTCTTTCTGCTTGTTTTTCCGGCATTGGGTGATACACCTCATTTCTCAAGTCATGGTTTCTGTTCTTTGTACTTTCACCTCCTGTTTCATTTTGGTGCCACTCACTCTTTCTCATTGTAGATTCAACTCCGACAAATTGACATAGTCATGGTTCCAAAAAGGGTGGTCTCACTGTCAGGGATGTTCACTGGCGGCAGAAAGCATCCGCACTGTTGCACCTCCTGGGTTGAGGAACTTTAAGCCCATTGGCGTAAGTTGCAAAGGACCACCATTAAATAACTGTTGCAAAACCAAATAAAACAGTGCTGCCACAGTATTTAACAATAACTAAAAACAGACAAACTCATTAATAATAGTATTTTATTACAGTACTGGGAGCAAGACCTTATGTTACACTGTATCATATTTTCCATCATACTGATGGGATTCAGGGCTCATAATTATTTGACGATTACACAATGTGGTGCAATTAAAGTGGAAAAAGTAAATTACAAGAAAAATTAATGATGTCCGAATAAGTAGTGAATGAGGAGGAAACACAGAGACCTTGAATTTTCAAAGTGGTGTTAAGCTGTCCTCAAGAAACTCTCCTATTTGACATAAGACAGTAAAATAGATGCTCTGCTTTGCAATAATCAACACAGTAACATGCTGAGTGTTTTTGTTTGTTTGTGCTTGTTGAATCACCACTTAACTCTCCATAGGAAGCCCAGTATACATTTTCATCTGTCCGTCAACCGTCAGCTGCTCTCTCTTGAATGTTATTTAGGAGCTGAGGAGTGAGTTATTTTAAAAAGTTATCACAGCTGACAGTGAGTAGAAAAATGTTTCAGCTGTGTACACGGTAAATCGGGTCATATCAGTTTGTTAAGTTAAATACTTCGTCTTGAAATGGAAAGCAGAGATCAGATTTGGGCCTCATGGAATAAGTCCTCCCAGTTTATCCAAAAATGAGATGAGAAAGTTGAAAAGATAGTCACATATTCTTATCAACTTTCTTTCTTTTCTTTTTTTTCTTTCTTTCGTTTCTTTTCTGCAGAATGTGCTTTTAAGGTGCAGCCCTCCCAATTCAAACATTTGAAAAAATATGAGTGGGCTGTGTGGGTTTTTCAGATGCTGTTTAACTGCTTGACAAGTACTTTGTTTGAGGCACAGCGCCACCATTATGCTAATCACTGCCCCACAACCACTTATTATGTTTCTTGGGAGGAAGGTTGTGCTTTCCTGATGGTTATGAGTATTTGAATATAGTCCCGTGACTCCCTGACCCTCAGCAGCTACAGAAAAAAGAGATTGTTTTCCGACCTTCGAACGCATTCCAGTGCTTGATGGGATATTCGTCAGCATCCTTGTAACCCTGAATAGAAATATGGAGGTAAATAAAACGTATCCATCATGGCTTTTTTTCACTGTAGAGGAATGGCTTCTTTTTTGGTCTGTTTCATTCACTGTACCCAAGGACACTGGACTCAGGGTGCAGGCTGACTTATTTTCATTGTAGCAAACTACCACAGAGGAAAAATAAATCACTGGGAAAGAAAGCGATTGTCTTGGCTGGAACATGATTTGGACTGACAGTGTCATGACTGTAGCTTCCCGAGATACGTTTTCGGATCTTCAGGGGAAGAAAATGAACAGGCTTCAATAACAGAGGACAACTTGGTCCGTTTCCCTGATGGACTCCGACCCCGTGACCCCCAAATGTCTCCGGAGATGAGCCGGGCACCTCTGGGATCTGCCATCCGGTCCCACCGTCTCGCACTGGCTTTTCAGTGGCGGTCAACTACCTCAGCGCCCCAAGCTACTCCTTAGCCCCCCACCCCACCCGCCCCCCCCCCCCCCCCCCCAAATCCCCTCCACATCATCCTTCAATCTTCATCCTCTGGCTCTGCCGGCATATCGATTTTCTATTTTCCCTTTTCTCCCCCTTCCCTCCTCTCCCCATCCTCCTGCTCTCTCCATCATCTCAAGCACACTTCCTGCAGTCCAGCCTCTTTTTACCCCTGATTTTATTCCACCCCCCACCCCCCACTCTCTCTTTTACTCCTTCTCTATCTGGTCAGAGTTTCTCCTCTTTGACAAGGTCGAAGCCTTAGCCGTGCTCGGAGCTGCTTAGGGTTTGTAAATGGAGATCTAATGTAATAGAGTGGTGGGGTAATAGAATCTATGAGGCCTGGGTCTGATCTTGTTAGAGGGGGCCGGGCTGAAAAGCCTCCATCGGGGATCTGGAGGCATCAACAGCCTGCATGGAGGCTTTGTTTACCACGCTCCCCTCCAAATGTAACGGAGAAACAGCAAAAACTCAAATTTTACCACAGAAATATAATCATGATTTCAGTTTCGTGCAGCACAAGACTTCATGACATGTTTAGTATCATTTGGATAATAATCCTCAGTTGAACAGTTGAACTGATCACAATTCACTTAATTTCACCACAAATTTGTTTATTATGAGTATTGATTTATAAATAAAAAAACAGATCTGCCTCATGCTGAAATAGCCACATTCTACACACATCTATAAATCAATTCCTATAGCTATCTCACTTCAATAGCTGAGTCAATAATGTGCTAATTTTTCACAAGTCAATTGAAATGAATGCTTGATTGTCTCTTATGTTGCACATGTGTGCCCCAGTTGAACAAAACGCATGCCCGGGGAGGAGGTGCTGCGAGCCAGGAGAGGTGTTTGGCAAACTGCATGCGAGGTTTGAAGACAGCACCTGAGTTCTAGAAGAGCTTTGAATAATTGATCCTCTCAGCTCAGGACTGTTAGTAGCATTTAAGCCTTGAACAAACAAATATTTCTTTGAAATGGTCAAACTAGAGAAGCTGCTGGCGATTTTTAAGTTCCAGTGTTCTATTTGTTACAGCAACCAATCACAAGGGTATGTCCAACCTTTTATTTTTTAAATCTTAAAATGCACATATTTAGCTGTTTTATGCTAACATCCTAATGACACCAGTAGAAATGTATAACAGACACTGAAATATATATGTAAGCTCTAAAAACTTAATGTGGGTGGAGCATCATTATATTCTTAAACTCTTGGCTGTCTGTTCTGAAACTTGTGCATGTGTGTATGTCAAGCTGTTACAGATTTC
The DNA here is from genome assembly GCA_903171835.1 of Mullus surmuletus. Taxonomy (NCBI): domain Eukaryota; kingdom Metazoa; phylum Chordata; class Actinopteri; order Syngnathiformes; family Mullidae; genus Mullus; species Mullus surmuletus. Next base: position 764,046 of record CAESWR010001956.1, read on the forward strand.
TATGTCGCAAAAATGATACATTTTGTTGTTTATCTTCATATTTATTACTGTTTTGAAATTGTTTATTCTAATATTGATTTTTATTGTTGATTTTATATTCAAATATTGCCTTGCACTCTTGAGGATGTGTATTCATAATGCTACAAATCAAGTGCAAGTGTGTATGTGTTACACCAGAACGCCAACAGGCTGTTTAAGCATTTTGTTGCAACAGTCCGACCGCAGAGCTTCAGTTCTTTTCAGACTCACCAAAAGAGTGCAACCAATTATCAGATGGTTCATGTTGTGAGTCTCAACTCTTTCATGTGTTTCAACCTCCACACACCTTTTGGCTGCCTAACTTCACTTGCACCCCTGACATCGGTCCAACTGACAAACTGCATTGATCATGTTAGCTCATAGGTGTCACATTATTTCCTGCAGCTTCCCAAAGACGAGTCAGAGGTTTTAATTATTGGAGCAATGGCCCAAAGAGAAATGCTGTGCACTCAATTAAAATCTCTGGCATAAAACATCCAGCCCCTAGCAAAAAAAGAATAAAAATCCTCTTGATCCTGAACTTTGAAGCACAAGTCTCACTAAAACAGTCTTTTGTCTGTTGGAACAACCAAAGAAATTCAGACATTTTTAAAATTTCATTTTAATACTTTAATTCTACCTTATTTTAATAAGATAGAGATTTTTGCATTAAATGAATTTTATATTTTCTGTAGTTTTCCTCATTACTGTATATTCATTAACTGTTGTATTTTACTTTTGATTGATTAATTGATTGATTGATTGATTATTCAGTCATTGAGGTTTCCTTCCTCCTGCACCGGCTCTACAGTATGTGATAAGCAGCCTGAGATAGCTTGTATAAAAGAATTCAGAATTTGAGCACCCAATATTGGAATTTTGCACCAGAAAGACTTTTAATATTAATAAAATGTGATTGATTTATTGCTTGACTTCTGTATCTGAAGTCAAATAGAATTAAATTACCACTCTGCTTCAGAAAGCATCCTCGTTCTTTGACGGAGAATATGTGAAAATCACATGGGAGCGATTGCTTTGAAAACATCTAAAGAACAGTGTACAACTGTTTCTAGGTTTTCTTATTTTCCCCAGTACATTCCTCTGTCAAATTAATGTCAATAATAAAAAAAATAAAAAGAAAGTCCATGAAACAGGGGAGATAATAAAAGTTATGAAAGAAAAAAAATGATGATACTAAAAAATGTGTAACTTTGTGAGAAAGGAATTCCTGACAAATTCAAGTTAAAGTTCTCAAGGCTGCTTTTGATTAAACTAACATGAAAAGGATTCAGCCAAGGTTTCAGCCATTGTCCGTCATCCAGCGAAGAAAGCTTTGGCTTACTTTTTGTTCCCTCCCCAGCCCTGTCGCCTTGTTAAGCCAGCGTCCCACCTCAGGATGGATTGCTCCTCAATCCCATCAGTGGTGACCTTCAGCTCCACTGATACACTATAATATCACCCGGTTTGGCAGCGTCAGACAGGGCAACGCTAAGGCAAGGACGCAACTGCTGTGGATCTATCACCCAAACAAACGGCTGCTTCCTCTTTGAGTGAGTCGGAAATATATCAAACTGTGGCGCAACAGCAGGTCACTGCTGCAGGTGTTTTATGCCCCACGAGTCTTTACTCAAAAGCAAATCCTTTGAAATGTCGTACTTCATCGAGAATAATCAGGTAAAGGTGGTGAACGATGAGAGGGGGTGGTGTGGGAGGTGGGTGGCACGGACGTAGGTGCGGGTAGAATCAAGCATGAAAGCACGTAGCTCAGCCAAAGTTCTACATCTGAGACTGAGCTGAAGACTGAGGTCACAGACCAGCTGCACAGAACACGACAGGAAGTGGAATTGAAACACCTAACCCTTCTGGAGGAAGTGATGGAACACAGGGCACTGACAGTATATCCAATTCTGTGCCTATAGTATCCCTACTGTTCAATCCCACCGATTATATTACTTTAAATATTCTATCACATCTATCACATCTCTGAATTCTAGGATTTGAATTTCTATATGAGGTGCTCAGCCATTTTTCATGCACTGCACCCATTCTACACTTATTCATGTAGTTTCTTGTTCTTGTTGTACTCTTAGGTTGAGCCCAAAAAATAACTCTATTTCTGTTGCAAGAATTTCCATGCGGATGAGTAAAGTTGTCTGAAGATACTTTTCAAAAGAAAATATGAGCCCTCAAATTTAGATGTGAAAATGTAAGTATGACCTCAAATATGTCCTTGTATAGCAGAATGCCACACCTTTTCCAAATTCCTGGATGCTGTCTTTCTCTCTCCCTCTCTCTCTCACACACACACACACACACACACACACACATGTACACACACACGTATACACAAAACATACACGTACCAACTCAGAATAAAGGAATTGGTCGGGTTCAGTCCTGATATAAGATATAATTTTTGCTGTCACCAAGAGTTTGCAGTGACGTCATCAGTATTTATTTTATTTTCTTCTCCAAGAGGCAGCTGTCTGCTAGCCTTAACATCCAGGATCAAACCATTAATAGCAAACGATTGAGAAGAATATCTAAAGGAAAACTGCTTCTATGAACAAGAATATTCACTCAAAAAGAAACTTGAATTTAATTTTTACCTTCAACGAAACTTTAAAATTAAAAGGGTGACATCCATTTGTGGTGCAGTGTTTGATGGCAAGCACGAACATCCCGCGAAATCCATCACGGTCATGTTGCTGCATTGAGATACTGACTCAGGAGTTTCACATTATCTGATTGCTTTGAACTGTGCTTGAATACGACTGCGCCCTTACCTCCACTCCTCCCCCTTTCACCTTTCACTTTAACTCATCTAACTCTCCACTCCACATTCTACACTGTTCATTCCCACCATCACTGAGACGTGTTCAACTGATTTATTTGAGACAGGAGGTGGATCCTGTTGAAGATAAGTGGTATGAGTGATGGATGAAATGATGAATAGATCTAAAACTTCATGTGGAGAAGCATCATAGAGTTTTGCAAAGAAGAGGAGAGAATAGCAGAGGCTGCTAGCAGAGACAGCAAAAAAGTCCACTTTTGTGTCGTCATACTGTCTTTTTCACACTGAGTTAACATGGTTCACATACGTGAAACAATCTTCTCACACTGAAACACTCTCAAACAAACTTCGGGGTCAGATGCAGGCTCTCATGTGGAATCAGACCTTAACTTCTTGTTTATTTGTTAGCAGGGATCTGCGTCATATTGGCAAATACCTGGTCTCGTGCCAGAGAATCTTCAAAGGGTCAAGTCTCTTCCTTCATGAGCTGAGTCGCGACACTGAGGGCCTGAGCTGGTCGCGGGTGTTTGACATTTCCTGCAAACATTCCCCCTGTTCTCTCAGACCCAACACCTCTCACGCCTACGTTTGATGAAAATCCCCCGACGCCATGTATGATTAATGATGGTTAACAGAATTGAATTAAGGTTAAGAAAGACGTGGTCAGAGGGGAGGAATGGGGCAGCGTTGGGTTGAAGGTAGCAAGTGCGGTAAATAACTTCTTTAGAGGAAATATACGACGGCCCCTCCTCTGCGCCCTCTCCGCCATGCCAAGTAATTACTCGCCCCGGCCTCCTGTAATAATTCCTATTACAAGCAGAACGGAAGAGTCGGTAACTCAGTGCGCAGGACAAGGTGAAGGCAAGGCCACGGAGCTGCGGATCAATATTTCATTTACTCACCCTGCTCCACCATCCCGGGCCCTGGATCAAATTCACCAACAGAGACGGACAGAGGGGGAGAGAGAGAGAAATGGAGAAGAAAAGAAACAAGGTGCACTGAAAACAACTACACAAGGCCTCTAATTTCCTCTGGGTTTTAGGGGGGAAGCACTGGCTTGGGATCCGGTGATGGTGATGGCGCAGGGCAGGTGTGCGTGCGTAAACATATAGAGATCCACCCGCAAGGTCGTCGATCACACACGTGCATCAGAGAACCGCTGAATGTTTTCGTCCTTGTGCTTAAATCTCAAGCGGAATTTCTTTCTCTCTCCCACAAGTTCTGAAGAACTTGAAGGACTTGCATATTTCACGGCTTGGGTCATGAACGGTATGAAAGCATATTATTAAATCACTACGTAACATTAAAAATGATTTCTCTCTCTCAAAAATCATTCAAGCAGATGTTAACTTCAAATCTCTGCCCTCCCAAACCGTGACCGTACCACCCGCAGCAGCTTCTCTTACTGAGCCCTCTTTGAAGAAGCTTGCTCTGCATCGATTATCGCTGAGTGATGGAGAGAGGGAGAGGGAGGCACGGAGGTCGGTGTGGCACAATCAGTTTATTCTGTCAAATTAACCTGCTCTTAAACTCTAATACACTGGAGCCAGCCTCAAAAAGGAGCAGGGAGAGGGAGCTGCTGCGAGAGGCTATGTGGTTAAATACATTCTTTTCTTTTTACTCTTCTACCTTTCCTGTGTACATTCCCCCTCGGAGCCTCTTACTTTAATATTTCATATGAGAGATTGATTAAATTGTGCTTTGCCTATTGAAAGTGGAGCTCCTGGTCAGAAACCTGCTGGGAATGTTTGTTTGTGGCTGTGTAGCATTTCACATCCCCAACTCATCAATTCAGCTTCAAACTGTTACATTACATTGGTTTGGGGTAAAGTTTTGCCGTCTACAAAATCATGAAATCTTTTTGTTTTATAGTGAATCATCTAATTTGGGTCTGATTTAGTCACTGTTACCAAGAGGTTATGTGGCTTTTAATGACATGGATAGTAATTTATTAACTGTAATGGTTGAAAGGTTGAGAGAGGAAATAAACAAAAGGGGTTTCTGTTTTAGAGAAAATGTGCAATGCAAAGCATTATCCCAGTGTCTATTTTTTTACTTTTATTTTCTAATTTATAGACTTTTGTATAGCTATTGCATCGGCCTGCAAACTTTGATATTGGACAAGGTGGGAGGAGTTGAATAAGCCCTCCCTGCACTTTCTGTCCTGCCCGAACACAGAGAGACAAAAGTCTCAAACTGCTGACAAAAACAGATCAGAAATTTCAGAGGGGGCAAGCATTTTTCTTTTTTACTCCTATGGTGCTGGAGACCAAAGCAGAGCTGAAAGCAGCTTATGTTTCCTCCATCCCAATGTAAAATAAATTGGCTTAAATGATCATATTTTAAGGATTTATCTCAGGTGAAACAACACATATTTATAGAGTGGAACAGCATCTTGTTGATGCGTTTATGTGTGAAACAGGAGCAGGAGGTGTCAAGTATGATTGACTGGAAAGACGACACCTAAAAAAAAGAAGTGCAGACAGGCGTTCTTAATGGAGCCACATCTTCTTTTTTTTTACCACCCTGTCTCAGGTACTGAATTAAAATGCAGAATGAATACAAAACACACACGCACAAAAAAAACAACACTTAGGGGTGAAAATGTAGACATTCTGTAAACCTGTACATTTATTGATGCCATTATTATCAAATTATACTGTTTTTTTCATTCACATTTTTGTGAAAATATTTGATATTTTTGCAATTTCACAAAGGGTTCAGAAAGACAAGTTAAATGTATCATGACATAAAGGCAATGAAACATGAAGAATTTCCTACCGCAGTCCCTCAATAAAGGGGGATGTGAGCTTTCTTTGATTTTTTTATTAAATCGTCTAGTGAGCTGAAGCTTTGTTGAAGAAACCAACATAAATAGATGCCAAATCAGGGAAACCTGTGATCTATCCCCCTGCCACACGCAGACCGCGAAAGATGTGAAATATTCCAGACTGACTGGCTTCCTCTCTCCAAAACTGCTTCTCTTCGTTCAATTTGTCCTCCGTTGCGCACTGACGGGTCTTTGATCAATAAGTGAGATCGCTCCCGACTTCCTT
>CAESWR010001956.1:873144-884044 GCA_903171835.1 Mullus surmuletus
TCCAAGAGAAGAGGAGCTTTACATGGGAAATTAAACATAGAACAAAATAAAATAGAATAAAAATAAAGGTATGTGTCAAATACACCAGACTAGAGACAGGAAAAGCACACTGAGCGTACAATCCATCTGCTGTGGTCACTTGTAAACATACATTAATTATATTACGCTTATAATGAGTTCAGTTTTTGCACAAATATCTTGTACTTGTACATATTTACTCTATGGGCTGGCTTGTCATTCCTCTCTGTCTGACTTAATTCTGTTTCAATCTGCAGATGCCAAGATTTTTCCGGATGTGCTGCAAAGGAATGCACTTTGATGGGTTTCCTCAACTGAAATTTGCAATGTCCTTCAAAGCCAATACCTTTTTCTTTTCTTTTTTTTTTTTTTACATAAATTTGTGCATAATGCTGTCCGAAAGATATTCGCTGTGGTGCTTAAAGCTTGTGATTCTTTTCAGATAAGAGTCAGTGAAGATAAAAGATTTACTGACTCAGGAAAAGCAAAGAAAAGCACTTAGATCCTATTTTCCAGCTTTCATGAGGACAACGGGAAGACTCTCTCCTATCCTTTGTTTAGTTGGTGCAGCCGGCAGACAGTCCGCAGCACGCAGAGTCCCGCAGGCCACACACACTTTATTAGCATAATTAACTTCCATCAGCTGGGGTCTTCTCACTTTCATATTTGCAAGCATCTCTGGAGAGTTTGAGGCGGGGAACACAGCAGGTTGCTCAGCATATTACTGTGTTTTCCACTGCGGTCTTTTCGAGACAGTCTGGTTTGACGTGCGCTCTCAAACAACAAAGACCACTGTTTAACTGTGACTTGGATTTTAGACTGATGAAAATTAAGTGCAGTGAAAACTGTTACACTGCATCACATTACTGGGTGAAAGGTGTCACTCATCTGTTAAAGATTTCATTACGACATTTGCAGTTCCTCTCAGCCCTGGAAAAGGTGTGCTCTTTTGGTTTTAAAGCATCTTATCTGGAAGTTTCAATGTCTCTGGTCCCATCAACATTCAAGACGTAAAAAGCCATCTTCATGACTGGCAGACTCAGTGATGAGCCGGTGAAGAGTGTGGAACTTGCACAATTTTTTTTTTCTGTTTTTAAATCTGCCAAGTTTCCAGTGCTGTCTGTAGAATTATACAAGAGCCAAGATTTTCATGGAACTTGGAGGAGGAATAGCAGTTTACTTGAAGGGCAGATATTTTCATTAATTGGTCAGGAGATATTAGAGAGACCTTCGTGAAAAAACAAGTCACATAAAAAGTCGCAATTCAATAGTCTTTAGTTGTAGAGTTGCTTTCCTTCAGGTTGAAATTCAGCTCTGTCTTCCTTAAACTCCTCTAATTGAGTTCATTTAGGCCACACCACAGAAAAAGGACGCTGAATCCCCACCGAACACTAGCTTGACCACATCTAACACATAAACCACAAGAGCATTGTCAGATGTTAATGCTTTCAGATTATTTTTTCCATCTGATGAAAAGGGTCACCTCCTCTGTGCCTGTTTTTGCTTCCAGGTTTCTCTTGTAAAAAGGGATGCTTGATTGAGTCTCTAAATGCGAAAAAACAGTTTTTGTTTGATCAGGCCCGATAGAAATAAAATTGAATTGAGATGCACACAAAGATTGATGTTACATGTTCCCACAGAACAGTCCCTGCAAACATATGCATGTCCAAACTCTCAGCTCTAAGGTGATATTACTTCAGTGGTATTCTGGAAGGGTTGTTGTGCAACGTTGTGCAAAGGCAAATTGGAATTATGAGGTTTGCACGCTCCATCTGCATTACTAAATTCCACACAGGCTTTAATGGTAGCAAAGTCCGCTGCAACAGTCCGCTTCACTGCTGGTAGGAGTACCAGCAGTGAAGCGGGCACATCCCTTACATGTTTTTGTTGGACGGCCCTGCTTCCTTAATCACTCCATTTTTAATGACCCCAGTGTTTCCTCGCACCAAATGAAAAGGCTTTGTGTGTGTGTGTGTGTGCGTGTGTGTGTGTGTGAGGGAGTGAGTGTGTGTGTGTTAATGACAAAACAAACTTAATTCACCTTTATAAAAAGATGCAATAAATTGTTTCTTTTATTTCTACTGCCACGTTTCCTTGCAAATAATCCCAGTCCTGACCTTTAGCCCTCTTTGCTGTTATGACTTCTTTCCGACAGCTCGATTACTTCTGCTTGGTGGCTGGCCTACATCCAGTACACACACACACACACACACACACACACATTTGGCACATACAATCCTCAGAAGAGGTGTCCCTGGATTTCACATATTCTGAATTAAATGAAAATAAATTACTTTTTTTTTTTCAAACTAATATTAAAATCAACTTTGCAGATATAAGTCAGATGTTAAGACCTAAATAACAAAGGTAAAGAAGAATTTGGTATTAGATATTGATGCAGATTATAATCAAAAGTCATTTTTTATAGGAGAAGAATTGTGACAACCTCTGTTTAATAAACAAGCCGCCACAACACATCATGCTTTGAAGACAAGCAGCTCATTACACAAAACTATATTTGAATTCCCAAATATCAAAAAAGAAATCAGAAATATATGTTTTGTGATTTGAGATGCATCAGTGCTCTTTGAAATTCATTCATTAAGAAATAGCAGCAGTCACGAGGGATCCATTTATTCTGACCAGCAGAAGAATACAATTCTTATTAAACATTGAAGAAAGCTGTTTTCACAGCTCTTGTAATTACAAGGTTGACACTTTTACTATTTCAGCACCAGATGTTTTTCAGCTTACAGTTGTGAAAATATGCAGTTGTTTGTTTTTGGTTTTTCTTCCACAAAAGCAGCTAATGCCCTCTGTTGAGTGGATGCTTCTCAAATCAATTTATTCAGCCATGTAGCAACATGTCCTCTGGTCATTTAAGATTTAATGTTCACAGTGTGTTAGATTTCCTTATTACACATGAAAAATACTAAAACAACTTACACCATAATCGTCCTTGACAGAGAATTTAAAGTCCTCTGTTCCCAGATAATATTACAACTGCAGTGAACAGCCCCCTCGTCATTGGTTGGATGATGGCACCATCTCCTGGCCAACACACCAAAGGCCTGATTGAGACCTGTTTATTGGCTTCTTTGGAGAATTTTAACATGATAATGTATGAATATTTGATGTGCTTGTAATGTATAGAATATATAAATGTAGAAAACTATTCATTTAGATTTTTAATTAGAATTGAAGTCATCTAAGAACAACAAACTATAGTCCTGCCCTTGAAAATCATGAAAGAAAAGATGTTGACTGATACTGCCAAAACATATTGATTTTAACAGTCCCAGTGAAATAGTTGCAGAGTTCCAGTTTGAGCCTTGTCACAAAACAAAAACTGTTAACATTTGCTCGCAGCATTCTTTCTCTACTTTCTGTCTTGACATACAAGCACAACAGACTACTGGATGTCCAGGCTGGATAATGTGTGCATATATTTAGCATGATTATGCTGAAGAGAGAAATCAAACACATCCGGCCTGTATATTCCAATCATCCGCAGGCATGAATTAAGAATTGGTAGAAAGCATTTTGAGAATCTTCGTTGAGTCCAGTCTTGTTTTAGATATGTTCAGACATGACACTACAGTGTCCCACCATGGGCTTCACTTCCTGTATAGGTTTGTCATTTTGCATACTGCACAATAATCCACTCAAATTAAAATGTATTAAGGTTGTCTCTACTTATCGGCTAAGCGAGATTTGAGAGGATGCTGTGGTGGCTGTCAACTGGAGGACTCTGAGAAGGCCTCAGTAGTTTTCAATCTTGATACTGAAACCAAACTTCCAAAACTACACAAATACAGGTCTGATAACATGAGTAACTAGTCTTGATCTTTAATTTGAGTTAATTTTCATTCCCCCTCTGCTACTAAAAAAATACTATTTTAAAAATATTTCTAGTCCAAACAAATATCATTGTAAACTGGATGTAAAAGGAATAAATGCAACAAAAGACAACCCTGATTTTCTGTGTACCTCCTGAGCTGCAGTTAGTTTTTATAGACGAATGTGTTTATGAATAATGCAGCAGTGAAACAGTACAATAGCTCCGTGGAAGTCACTTCAACAGATCCAGGAAGAGGAGAGTTAAGAAATAATGCATCAAGATCGCAACAGTGGTCAGGAACTAAATACATTGTACCTTCAAAATAAAATGTCAAACTAATTGGCAATTAGTATACGTAAGCATTTCTTTCTTAATTGTGGGGAAAATATCCGTATTCAGACATTGATAATTACATATGTTGCACATTGCTGTATGTTCAGACTACAACACTACAATTACCAAACCGGAAGTTGGGCACAACATTTTCAGAAAGCCTTAATTGGCGTAACACTAAACTGAATATATACGCCCAAGATTCTTTAGCATTTAATAACGTTTGCCAAATACATGTATTATATTAAATATGTATTATATCTGGTGACACTGGGGAATGTCAATGACAAGTTGCTCATTTAACCTCATTGCTGTTTCCTGCCATTTGGATTTCAGGCTAATTTACTCAAACATAAATTGTATTCTGATATAATAGCCCCGCGAATACATTACAGATCTATGGTGTAAGAACGCACATTGTTAATGAGCTGATTTAAATTAAAAAAAATTAAAAAATCAAACTCCTCTTATTCTGAAAAGAGCTTAGCGGAAGCTGTGTGTAGATTCCGGCCTGTCCAGTGGCACGAACTTTCATTCGGTTGCCTCACAACAAGATGGACTGGGAGGAGGACGGCAGCGTAAGTCGGCTTTCATTTACCCGCTTCGCGACCCGTTGAGAGGCGCCGGTCGCGTCTCGCGGACACCGGAAGCCACCGTTGTCCGTGGCGGCGTCGTGTCTCCGGGCTTTAGCAGCTGCTAGCTGCTGGGAGGGAAAGTTGTGGTGAGGCGGGCGGACCAACCTGTCCTGCTGCTGCTGACACACACACACACACACATCAACTGTCAGCCTGCTAGCTGCTGCTGCTGCTGTTAGCCTGTTGCTAGTTACCTGGCGCTGCTAGCTCATATTCACGCTCGGTTTTACTTTGTTTTTGTTCTGACACACATAAAAAAACATAATGTGTCGGTGTCTGTGTCGGTGCAGTCAGTGTTCGCCCTCTGATAATCGAGATACAAATGATTGGTTTCGATTTTGTTTCCTTCCTGCCTCGTATTCGCCTCCCATTAATGTCGAGCTATTCACCTATTTAGCAGCACTTGAGCAGATGAACATGTGTCATCAGCTTTACCCGGACAAACAGTACCATTTCTGAAGTAAAGATGATTCCTCAGCATGTAAAGCCTCCTGACATGTGTCTTGATGACAGGTGTGGTTATCATGTTGCCAGGTGCTGGCCCACAATCCAAAACACCACGTCAATCTCCAGTCCCCCCTCAGCCTTTTGCCAGCTATTAATAATATTAATAATAATAACATTTATTTGTAGAGCACTTTTCAAAACAAGGTTACAAAGTGCTTTACATCGACATATGCAAGTGAAGTGCCGAGACACACGAAACAGAGGCACGTATAAAACTAAACCCAACATGTCCCACCAAAGTGACTGGGGCGAGGAAGAACTCCCTATTGGGGAGAAACCTTGGGCAGATCCACGACTCAGGGTGGGCGCTCATCTGCTTAGACCGGTCAGGTTAGCAGACAGACGATTACAAAAAACAAACAGATGGAGGGCAGGAGACAGGTAAGGTAAGCAGGATCATAGAGGAGACTATTGAACATCAAACCGGCAACAGACAGACAGACAGTTTTGGAAATGTGTCAGTAAACCATGGATGCTTTGTGGTCATATTGGCCACAAAGCTCATGCTCTTTGTTTCCCTTAACTGTGAGGTTTGGGGCGTCTCACACACACCAACTGTAAATACGTAAATAACCTAAAGAAAGAATCAAATATGCAAATATCAGACTTGTTTTTTTTTTTTTTGCCTTGCAGGGCCACATGCATGACGGCTGTCACCATGGACACTCTCACAGTCACGGGCCGAGAGCAGCCGCGTTTGGCGCGGTGGGGCATCCGTTTATGCCATCATTTCACGGGCAGTTTGGCAAAAGCCCTGATCAGACCATGGACCTCACTCAGCAGCCCAAGAAACGGTCGCATATGGATGATAGCAGCAGCTGGGACATCGTGAAGGCAACGCAGTAAGCAACACAATATGAGCTCCGGGTCAGCTGGTGGGCATGATGCTGCTGATTGAATTAGTATTTCCAAAGTCAGAAGCAAAATCTTATGGAGTAACAACGAAATCTTATGGAGTCACAAGTGAGAAGCATGTTTGTATTTTTACGTTTAACCTGAATGAATTTGCTTTGGGCTACAAGTGGGCCCATCGGTAACCATCCCTCATTGACAGGAAAACCACGTGCACACCTCCACAGCGAGGTACGGCTGGTCAAAGTTCCAGTAGGAAGTCTGTAAACTTTATGCTCTTAAAGTCAGCCTGTGCTCAACCTGACATGTTCTCCAGTCTAATAGTAATACTTCCGGCAGTGTTACCAGCACAGAGCAGCTAGCACAGTTATTGCAGGTTGTGCAATCTCATGAATGGGGTGGCGCCTTCTTTCTCATAGAAATGTAATTTATCTCTTGTATGAATGAACTGAATTGTAGCACATAATGGTCCCCAGGTTCCTCAATAACGATCTTAACCGTCACAGCAACAAGCTGTCATTTAGAATTGTTCCTGGTCGTTTCACATTCATGTGTGTATACATTGTTTTCACAGTGAAAAGGAAATTATAAAAAGGAGAAGAAAGTACAAGAGTTGCAAAAATGGCTCAAAAGTTCACCCTCTCCTTGTTTCTTTAGGATGAATCTATAGCATTGACAAGCATGCGATCAATCAGTATATTTGTACAGTAATTGCGCAACCCCACGTTGTGGATTATATAAAGGCTTTGAAGACCTTTAGGACACTGCTGTGCCACAGCACAATTGGTTTTTTTGTCTGCTTTTAAAGTGTGTAAATTGGGAGCAAGCAAGAATTATTGGCACAGCCACTCCTGTTATTCATTGCATTCAGCATGCCAACTCATTGCAGTCAGAGACATGGGAGAGTTTTTTTGTTGGCACACAATATCACAGTTTACATTAGATTAAACTTTTACGTTCATTTAAGATGCAGTTGAAAATATATTTCTTGTTGCTGCACCTAACTAGCTTGAATTAATATGCAGGAGAAGGCTGGGTAGGGTGTTGGTCGACAATGTTAGTGGCATGTTAATAGTTTGAGGGTCTTTCTGTGAGCAAGGAGATCGCGAGGAGGACAGCAACAATTTAATCCTCTGTTTGCTAAATGTTCTGATTATTCCTTTGGTATGAATTTACTTGTCTGCTTTATTTACACACATGTTTTTACACATACATATATGCTGTTCTTAATACACACTAGCTGATGCATTTTGTGTGTGTTTTTCCTTATGTAATTGTCTCAGGTTCGGTATTTTGGAGCGCTGCAAGGAGCTTGTGGAAGCAGGATATGATGTCAGGCAGGCGGACAAGGAGAACGTCACACTGCTGCACTGGGCAGCCATCAATAACCGCTCGGAGCTGGTCAAGTAAGAACGGCTGATGTGCTGTGTGTAGTGTAATGTAGACAGTTTATCTTCTTTTAAAATGTCTGCTGTTAGATAAACATAAAAATAGTGCAAATAAGACAAATAGCGCTTCTGTACAATCGTGTTGGTTATTACTTCTTATTGATGAGGTCACATCAAGCTGGTGTTATAATTCTTCACATTTTCTGCTGCCCTCCAACAGGTATTATATTTCCAAAGGTGCAACTGTCGATCAACTTGGTGGAGACCTGAACTCGACACCGCTTCAGTGGGCCATAAGGTGATCTGTTGCCACTCTGCTTTTCAGTTTCTAGCCAATGTGCAGTTGTTTAACTGAGAGTTTGAAGAGCTTGTTTGGGGGCTTCTCGGTCCATAAAACGATGGATGGTGTTTGTGAACAGACAGGGTCACCTCCCCATGGTCATCCAGCTCATCAGATATGGAGCAGACCCGTCCGTCGCAGATGGAGAAGGTTATCGGGCGCTTCACCTCGCCATCCTCTTCCAGCACATGGCCATAGCAGCTTATCTCATGGCAAAGGGACAGGTCAGACGCCCATCATCGCATTTTTCCGCTGTAGCAATCTTTGTTTTTCTTAACCAAATGGTGCATTCATGGGTTGTTTTGATGAGATTAGCCTGTTGTTGAATTTTTCTTCATGCGTTGCTTCTTTGCTCCCAGGAAGTCGATGGGCCAGACTGCAACGGGCAAACACCACTAATGTTAGCAGCCCAGAAGATTATTGGGTAAGCACCAATGCTTCTTCCATTATAAGTGGAAATATTGTTCATTAGCAATCGTTTATGAAACCAGGTTTGTATTGTGTGTATATATATATATATATTTTTTTTTTTATTTTATTTTTTTTTATATTTATGCTGTGCACTGCCACACTCAGACGTGGGTCTCTTTTTATCAGGATATGTGCCATAATAATTTAAAGGGGAAGTACCGCTTTTATGGTTTTCACATTATTTATGGCATAAAATACGATAATTTACTCACCAATAACATTTTCGTGTAACTTGAAGTCCTTCGGAAGATATTTAGATCCAGCGAGAACCGCATATATCCATATAATGGGAGTGAACGGGGCACGGAGAGCACAGCCTCTAATTACGCATTCTGTCGCCGAACTCAAACTTGAACTGGAAGTTGTCATCTCAGGTGCCGCACACAGCCGGCAAACAAGCAAACAAATTTAAGTAAAATATACAAATGTATGCATGTGTGTAGGCTACTTACTCAATCAAAAGTTGCCCGTTTGGTCCTGCAGGCTTTGTCTGGGTCTTCCAGTTGATTTTCGGTATAATGAAAAAATGTCTCAATGTCACAGCCTGGTTGATCATAGAAGGGAAATCCTCAAGTTGTGAGACAATAATTTCTGGAGACATCCAGACGTGAATCTCATGGCCTCAAATCCCACTCGGAGCAGCGAAGGCATTCCTCCTCTGTAGGCAAAGTCTAACATTGTCCACAAGAACAGCACCATGTACCATCTATTGGCGGACATGCAGCGGTTTGTTGTTCTCTGGCCAGGTGTTCCTCTCTTTGCCTCCACATCCTCCTTTCAATGAGCTCCTCATCTGTATACTCTGGCTCAAAACAGTAAGGACAGCCATCACAAAGTTCTCGTCCACAGCATCGTTATCTGACAAATATTCAGCCACGTTGCACAAAACTAGCAGTAGCAAAATCCACTTAAAGCATCTGATCGTCGCTAATGAGCCGTACCGCAGCTACGCTGGGAACCTGAGATGACAACTTCCAGTTCAAAAGTTAGTCGATCAAGCTACAGACGCAGGATGATGATAACGTGCACCCCTGACTCAGAAGGGGAACAACACGAGCCAATCATAACAAAATATTGGTAAAATGAATGATTTCGGCGACAGAATGCGGCATGAGAGGCTGCGCTCTCGCTGGATCTGAATATATTTTAAGGACTTGGAGTGGCATGAAGATTTTATTGGTGAGCAAATGATCGTATTTTATGCCGTAAATAATGTGAAAACTGTAAAAACGGTACTTCCCCTTTAAGTGGTACGCCTAACCTGCTCCCAGGGGCAGCAATCAGCAAGTATAAAAGACACTTACGGAATCGATTTTCTCGGAAACCCACCTACCCCCTTCCCAAGAAACATGTAGACCAAGGGAATAACATTTATGGATGATGAGAGTCACATTTAGGCAAGAAAGAGTTCAAGTATCTCAAATAATGAGTTGACTTGTTTCCCTGCTACTCAATCCTCCTCTGAAATGTGCAGATTTCCATCGGAGTGAGAGATGTGCATCCACGTCTGCATACGAGTCATATTATAGTAAACCTGCGGTGCACTTTGAGGAGTTATATTTTATTCTACGAAAGTTATTGACCAAAGTCAAATTGCTAATAATGAGTGAGTCAGTAATAATGGTCCTAAATGACACAGCAAAACACTCAGAAACATATGGAACACAGTAATATTATAAAATGTACTCGCCATGTGAGGAATTAATATCGTAATCCCACTAAATTACTCATTAACACAGTTGGCAATTTTTAAATTTGTTTATATGCCAGTATTCTGTGCGGCTTTTGGCAGCTGCGACAGTGTTGCTTTTATTCTCATTAATGTACTGATATTCCTCTTATTTCCATGTGTTCTTCTGTGGTAACGTCAGCAGATCTGAACTTTCTACGTGTCTGCGATTGCTTGAATGCTGCAAAATCTGCCCCTTTTATGTGTGCGCTGACAGAGTGTAAACCCTGTGTGCGATTGAGAGAGTTGATAACTGGCTTTGTGGTACAGCTTATCTAGGATTGCAGATCTCTGGATAAGTGTAGCAAGGTAATGCAGAGTTATTGTGGGTGTGTTAATCCAGTTTTGTAGTACAGGCCCAAGATCTTGACATCGATTGATGATCCAGATGTAATGAGTCAAGAGTAAGGGTCTCCGGGTATCAAAGATCTGTAGTAGTTTGCGCCTGCACCAGTAAATGGAGTTTACATGTTGTTTCTTATGCTGTCGATGCCGGAGCAGTGGGTGATGGTTCGCATGCTCAAATAGCTGCCTCTTTACATCTCTGGCTATCACATGGTTGGTGTGAGCTGTGTAATCGTTTGGCACAGACACCAGATTGAAAATCAACATACGACACAGACCTCACGCGCTGATCATGCTGTGTTTCCTGAATCTTAGACCTAATGTGACAAATGAAGCTTTATCATCTTCATGTTTTCTTCATGAGATCTGCTTTACACTGTTTAAGGAAGAAGTTTGTCTGCAGAATGCGCTGACAGTTTAATACAAAGTTCATTCATGATG